>JBAMJV010010247.1:0-22836 GCA_037951105.1 Echinarachnius parma | reverse complement strand
TGTGACCACACGGTGAGCACACTGTGAGCACACTGCTAGCACTGTGAGCACACAGTGAGCACACAGTGAGCACACTGTGAGCACACTGTGAGCACACTGTTAGCACACGGTGATCGCACTGTGAGCACACTGTGATCAGAATGTGAGTACTGATGAGAGCACACTGGGAGCACATGGTGAGCACAATGTGAGCACACTGTAAGCACACTTTGGCCACACTATGACCACACTGTATACACAATACGACCACACTGTGACCACACTGTGAGCACACTGTGAGAACACGGTGAGCACACTCTGTGTACAATGTGAGCACACGGCCGTGAGCACACTATGACCACACTGTGACCACAATGTGAGAACACTATAAGCACACTACGATCACACTGTGTCCACACTGTGAGCACACTGTGAGCACACTATAAGTGCACTATGACATCACTGTGACCACACTGTGAGCACACTGTGAGTACAGTGTGAGCACACTGACTGTAATTACACTGTGATACATAGTGTACTCATACTGAGCATCACATTTTACTCACAATGTGAACACATGGGGACTCATAGTGTGCTTGCAATGTGTTCACAGTGTGGAGAGTGTATACACTAAGAACATTAATCTGTCATTTCAAAAAAGGTCCACACTGCAGTGTGTTAATAACACTGTGATCCACGAGACCCGCATATTATTTTTTACTTGGATCAATATGAAACGCAGTGTGCCCACACTGTGATACAGTTTGTTGTTGAAGATATGTAATGGTCGAGGTTGGTAAATTTGCAAATAAATATGCTATACAGCCCTGAATATGGAGAAATATTGTTTAAAAAACAAATTAAAGAAGAGTTGCATAATTTGGGGTAATTAGTTAAAGTCGAAAATAAAAGTGAAATTCAAGATGAAATGAACATTTATGAGACAGCGTGGGGAACAGTGCCGTTCAACCGGTCTAGGCCGGTCAATTCCGCTGGCTCACTGCATGTTTTAATGCGTTGACCGGCCGCGACGAGGGAATTTGTTTAAAAATGAATTTTGCAAGAATGAAAGCACTTGGAGGGAAGTCATTCGTGTTCAGATGTCCTTACTAAGTTTTCTCTCACACATAGCTCACATGTATTCAAAACCAAGCAAAAACCTCGCACCTAAATTTTCAGAAAGAACCAATATACTCACGTATATCTTTAATGGAGATCGATGTCGTGTAAAAGGCAACTCATTACATTTCATAAAGTGAATAAACAAATTGCGACACCTGGCAAATGCCCAAATCACTTCACCCATGCATACGGACCCTACTATTGCTTCACCACTGGATCCGTCACCATGCATCACTATAGTAATCACAAACCTAACCCAATGGCCCAAGGTATGCCCACCGGGGAGGATCGAGTGCAAAGTGAAGAAACCAATCATAAACCAGCACCCCAATGCCCCGAGGCATGACCGCCGGTCGGAGTGCTGAAATAATCACAAATAATATTATGCACCCATGCAGTGGCCAATGGCATGGCCCGAATACGAAACTAATCATAAACCAGCGTCCAAAGCCCCGAGGCATGGCCGCCGGTTGGAGCGCGAAGTAAAGTGAAGGATATAATCACAAACAATATTATGCCCCATGTGGCTGAGGGCGTGGCCCGGAGGCGACCCGGGGGAGTGCAATCTCTTTATTTCAATGGCGTACGTAGCCGTCGATGGGTCCAACGAGGGGCTCAGACCAGGGGGTGTTTCACAAAGATTCAAAGTTGAACTTAAAGGGGACCACCAGGCAAAGAACAACACATAATTATATGTTTTGGTACCGTGTTGTGATATCAAATATATACCCAACATTTTGCAAAGGGTTGTGTAAATTCATAAACAAAGCATTCATTTCCACCACTTACGGAACCACTATCATTTCCTGGTTCCGTACGGGCCAAACATTTGCGAGTGCGCCAATGCTATGCCCTCGTACGTATGCGTTTGGCGATTCGTTCGCTCTATAGACAAAGTAGTCTTCGTACATGCAGACCCATGAACGCATGCTAGAATGGTGATGCGTTTTCCAATTACATTTTTCTTTCTTTCTGGAAATATATTTTTCTGAACTTGTTGATGGAATGGACTACTAAAGATGTTACCTTTCATTTATAAGAATATTATTTTTGGGTGGTGGTACCCTTTAACTCTTAGTTGGACCTAACTATATGGAAAGCCCTTAATTTCTTTATAAAATTGTTGAAACGGTTTTTTTGAAAATGCATAGAGTTTGATACAAATTAGTTAATTGTGTTATTATCAAGGAGTCTTGAAATAATTGATATAAACTTTTGTTGAAAGTTTCCAAATATTTGCATTTTTTGCTTTTGAATATGTCTTATTTCAAGGGTACAGATTTCTCTCCAGTCTCCATATTAGTTAAATCCAACTTAGAGTTAAGTTCAACTTTAAATCTTTGTAAAACACCACCCAGGGCATGCATGGATGACCATAAGGTTTATTTTAAATGATACAGTTTAATGAGCAACAAACAGTTCTCCTAGTCCCCAACTAGGGTAACTTGGTAAGCTGTAGGCAGGTACCCACTAAGTTATCCCTAGTTAGCAACTATAAGAGCCTGTGTTTAATTCTTAGCCACGTATACGTCATCCAAATTAGACTTAGCATGCAACTAAGCTAGCGGGCTTTTATGAATATGGGACATTAGGACATGGGATCGACTTGATATGAGCACGATGATTCACGAACCTTAGCCCTATTTATGCCCCGAAGGAGCGCCTATATTCAGGCGCCTAACCCAAATATGCCCCAAGGCATAAACTATGTCTACGGTTATCTTTGTCTAAATTATCTAGATGGCATAACCCGAACATGCACTGATTCCCTTGCACCATCATTATATGCATGCCTTTTGAATATTTGTTGTCATTTATTATAGGATTTCTCGGTCAATTTCGTAAGTTGGCCACACAAATTAATTTTGTGTGCATTCAATTTCGCCGATTTTGTCACACTGTATTTTGCAGTTCAAATTCGTTTTTTAGCACTCGAATTCATATAACGATCATTCGAAAACATTTTGTTTGCATTTGATTTAAAGCGTGTTTCTATTTCGTAAAATTGTCATTCAATTTAAAAGCGAGAAAATTCGTGATTACGTGATACCGCCTTCCGTGTAATACGTAGGCGAAATTGAATGCAAATAGAGTGTTTTTGAATTGAATGCTAAAAGTGGTAAATCACTTGACCGAAGAGCTAAATCGTATGAACAAAATGCAATTTTGAACTACAATTGCAAGCCTTCAGCTCAATTGTGCGAAATTGAATGACACGCTAATCAAAACGAATGAGAAGCTTACGAAATTGGCCGAGAAAACCTATACTAAACTATTTCTGTGTATTGTACATTTTCATATTCCTACACATGACCTTGTATTAGCCTATACATAAGATATGCCCATATAATAGTTGTGTCTATTGCGTATATTGTCTATTTTAATACAATGTCATATTGTACCAACGCAGAAGTTTATACCATGTTTGTCTATCACTTTGTAAAAGAAAAAAAGAGTTTATAGTTATGAAAATAATATTCCACCAATCGTAATCATTGATAGAAAGAAAAAAAACAGTGTTTTCTTTATAAAATTTACGTGTTGATATTTAGCCCAATTATCTCGTGGAATGTATACCCTTTGAGGCTCCGATATAATCTTACATTGTATCGTAAATGGGCAATGTTTGTTTTTGTTCAATTTGCCTGGGCCCCCGTAATATGTTTCTAACAAGCCATCTAGCTACACACAATAAAGACAATCTCTAGCTATACCATGCAACCTCACCACATCCCAACTCAAAACATGATTGCTCTAAATGGCGTACTACCCAAAGTGGGGTAATTGACTAAAATGTATGGGATGATTCTCGAACCCAAAGCCCACCCCAAAAGCCCCAGAGTACCTCAGCCCCCTCCTCCCGAATGCAAACCTTGCACCCCACCCCACCACCAGCCTAAAGACCACCACCCCACCCCCTTTACTTGTATGGAATTGAACATAAACATAAGCATCGCAATGAATGTTGCGATATCGTTTCCTAATTATCGTACCATTTATATTGTCCCCATTTTGCCCAATTGTACAATAACCCTAGTTACGCCCCTGCTTATTTACTTACCCCCCACCTCAGGAGTAATGCCCCTAGTGCCCCACCCCCATTCCGAAGTCGGGTAGTTGGTAATTTTCCTCGTTGCCATGCCGACAGCCGCGTGCGTCACACACACAAACGCATTACTCGACGTATCCTCGGGCAAGCCCCGGGGCGGGCAAATAACTGTTTTGTTATTGTTCGGGAGCTCTGTCCTCAAGTGCTGTGGAAATGTACATGTAAATTGGCATCGCTCCGTGTAAAATTTCCCAAACCCAATCTGTAGTATATTCTGTCTCCATCAGTGTTGGGAAAACATATTATACATTATATTATGGTAACGGTATAGCAGCGTTGTCATGGTTGTTGTTATCAATACTTGTGATGGCAATAACACTTTTCTAACACCATTACATAAAATGACTTAGCATAAGTTATAGATAACTGTTGTCTTATTGGCCGGGAAAAGTATCCTGTAATGCTGGATGTGTAACTTCAACTAGGCATGCATCCAATATTATTATAGCAATACACAATTTTCAGCGTTAAAATGTTGGCATACAAAATCATGTTTTATCATATAAGTATACATTGCCCGTTTTATGAACACCATTAAATAATATTACAATTATATTATCGAAACATAATAATTGTATTGTTATATTCATATTGTATATTGTGTCATTTCTGCAACCAATGTGTATTTTCTTCGGCGTTGAAAAAAAAAGTGTATGGTATTTCATGAAACAGTTGAAAAAAGTAGTTTGATATTGGCCGAAACAAAAAGCGGTTTTAGAAATATAAATCGACCCACGGCTCGTAGAAATGTTCCCTTACAATATTTACAATCTCATACACTTTCAAATAACACTGTTTTGTATACCAGCTCATGATATCGTCATAGTTGTAATTTAGTATCATATTATATGCCGAAGGAAAATAATCATTTTTGTAGTTTTGGGAGTCTTGGTATAGAATTTTGGGGATATAATAATCATAACTATAGGTAGTTGTTCGTGAGAACCCGAGTTCAAACCCCACGCCCACCGCGCGTTTATCCTTCCACAATTGCTGCTCTCTACCCAGGTGTATAAATGGGACCCTGTATAGGAGGTGAAAGCCTTTTTATGTGACGGTTCTTCTCAATACCCTTGAGCCACTTGGAAGGAATTCTCCCCAGGGAGTGGAGATGGTGCACACAATGTGTGCTGGTTTGCATTGTAACCTATGTATGACCATGACGACCGGGGTAGTAATAGTGTAAAGCGTTTAGAGATGATGATATTGTATCATATTAGGCGCTATATAAATCGAACCTATTATTATAATTCACTTCCAGTGTATCTATACCCAGCCAAACTTGAAGGTCTGCTGCAGGCCTAACTAACCTTGTTGGTCATGTTGGTTGTCTATGCTAATTGTAGCTTGATTGCAAATTACAGAGGAAGGATGAGGTGGATATCTAAATACCGCCAAGTCGAAATTTGAAACATCATCTGCGCGCCCGTGATATCGCCATCAGGGAGAAGCTAATTTATAGACACTCGGAGGTTGGTCGGTATTCCTGATAACAAACTGCCTATGGGGTGAATTTCATAGCCATCCTAACACAACCAAACAAACAAACATACATGTACACAAACAGACGCACATACACACACACACGCACACAGGCTCACACACACACACACACACACACACACACACACACACACACACACACACACACACACACACACACACACACACGCGCATAAATACACACACACATACGCACCCACACATACACACATACACACGCGCGCACACACACATACACACACACACACACACACACACACACACACACACATATACACATACACACATACACACTTACACATGCATACGCACACGCACACACACGCTCATACACATATTATTAGACAATCGTTATATGCATATAAAGTTGAAACAATAGTTTTTGTAATTTATTATCATTCGTTTAGAGAAATATTAAATGAATTAACATTTATTTGTTAAAAATTACTTCATGCAATATTTTATTCACTGTTGTAATGCATGGACATAATAATTATAAGTAATTATACATGATAATTTGATATTCTCTTCGTGTAGTGTTGCTTTGTCTATGTTATAGCGTGTTACTTGTTAATAGTTTGTATTGTATAACTCCGAATTAATGTTTGAATGTATTTTAATTTAATCGTACAAATTACTACACAGAATTGTATAATTTTTACACTGTTTGTTTTGATCCTTTCAACATTTCTGCTGATCAGTTTGAGATTCATATCAATAAATTTATTTAACAACATTGTAAGTGTGGTTCCTGTAAAATCTAAAGATAGAAGTCTATGAGATTTCTTCTCACAAGGGCTATTTACTTGTATACATCAGTACAGGGAGAGCCATTTGAATAAATACAATCGAAAAATAGTATTCAACCTTAAAATATATGTCGTATCTTAATCATCAGATTATTGTGCGAAGTAGAAGGTAGGAGAAGAGCAAATAAAATGTATCGTATTTATTTGTAAATGTAGTTTATTTTACAAGATGCTGTAGCAGAAAACACACACAATCGTTGAAGACCGGTACGTTAATCGAATTATTTCTTGTTGGATAATTAAATTCCAATATGTATACGTTGTACCAAGACTTTATTATACCCACCACACACCACCACGAATGACAACGTACTTGACCATACATTTTCATAATTTTTTTCTAAAAGTAGATTAAAACCACAGCCAAACTATCCCTTTTCACGCCATTTCAGGCTCCTTTGTTTCCAATATATATACCAGGTTTTTTTTTTTTACTTTTATTTTAACTTTCTCTGGTAAACATGGGTTTCACGTTACAAATTTCCATCTCAAATGAACTTGGGATAAGGAATTGGGATAGAACGCTGAGGGGCACTTCCCGACTTGCCTACGTACATAACTTGTGTGACATTATACGGTATGCAACCTCAATACATCTGACTTCTACTCCGTTTTTTGTGGACATATTTTAATTTAAAAACATGAAGAAATCCTTCTGGGCATAGCCACGATCTTCTCACACGGTGACAAAATTTTGGGTAAAGATTTAATTGATCTGATTTTGATTGGATTTTAATTTATTTCCATATATCACAAGTTATACTTTTAGTGATCAATAAAAAATAAACAAGCAAACAAACAATTAACCATGATGAATAAAATACAATATGAAATACACAGAAGAATAATATACAATAGATATATTACATAACCGATCAATTGTTCTGTAACATAACGTAAACAGAAGCAAAGCTTGTAAACAAAAATATTTGGTTCCCGGGGGTAATTGTGTCTAATCAAAACTGAAAAGAACACAAAATTTTGTATTATATTATGAAGAGTAAACAAGCAAATATAATATAAAGCAAAACAAAATTAAATACAAAAAAACACAGAAGAGACGGCGTCATGCAAAATAATAATAATTTCTACAAATTTGAGGTGACGGACTCTGTCATATAATATTCACATAAACAAAATCATTACAGCAATTATAATATACATAATAAAGTGACATTACATAATTCGAATAAACATGGTGTTATCATAATTTATTATGTATTTACTATGATATTTTCTTTGAGGGGAGCATGGGCGTCGATACTTATGTAATACCTATTCATCAGGGGGGATGAATGAATAGATCATCCCCCCTGATGAATGGGTATCAATTACAGATCGACGCCCATGGAGGGGAGGGGGAGGGGGGGGGGGGGGTGAGGGACAGTGGAGCAGTGAGAATTATTATAGGGGCAGTCAGGGAGTCTGATATATAATTATATAAGATTTGTGGTTGAATATTGTTCACATTAGTCTGTGGACGACGATTTTTTGGGGGGGCGGTTTTTCATCTTTGCAATACTATGATATGTTGGGTAAATTACCCAAGAAGACATAGTAGCTTTGTCCATAAAACATATGTTTCCTAAATGAATTACAAGTCATATTCCCATTGTAAAAGGATAGTTGAGTTCTGGTAGAGAGAGTACAGTTTTAGTCAAACTGAATTTTAGTAACCAAAACCTGCACCATTACATTACAAACTAATAATTATAACTCCACCATGCTCAAAAGGAATACAAAAATTACAAACGACTAAGTAAAAAGCCTGTTATCATTTTTTTTTTAAAGAGCTGTTTAAACTAAAGAGGACGCTTTCAAAAAACGCATTTGTTCAAACCATTTAAAATAAAATATTGTGCATGTGATGTTTTGTTGAAATAGTGATTAGATAGAGAGATAATCAGCAACTATCTAAATACCTCATTTGAAAAATTTTGAAAAGAGGAAGCATTTTAAAACGAATTTTGACGGCTGGTTCAAAATTATCGAATACTTGTGGGGCCCCACATTTATTACAAATGGTTATGTTTATGGATATTTCAGCCGTTTCTGAACCGATTTTGATCAAATAAAGTTTATTCTGCCATTAAAATTGTATGCTCTTTCAAATTTGACAAATTATTTTGTGTAGCGCCCTCTCTACCAAAACTCAACTATCCCTTTAAAATTAAATGTTCTCATAAACTATAATACACCTCCTCTTCGTCATATTCGTTCGTGATGCCCCAGGAAAAAAAAACGAGGTCATTTTTCGCATAAAGTTCAGCATTTACGGGACCTTGACAGTAGTAAAAAGGCATTTCAACCATTTGAAACGAGTAAAATGAAATAGGAATGAAAAGAGAAATAAGAATTATGTTTCGCGGGGCTATGTATGTCTGTCATTTGTCAAACTACAGCCCACGGCGGCATGTGAAGGTGAATATTTAGAACCGAATAGCTTTTAGTCTCGCCAAACCAAACCAATATTCCATAGACCGCGGCACACATTGGCAGAGCCTACGGGGGGGGGGGGGGGGGAGGGGGGGCACTAAGGGGGCCACACTGTAGTAGCGTATGTGGGGTCAAGTGAGAGGGGGAGGAACCCCCTCTACTTGTGAGACCCCCCCCCACCCCCCCCCCCCCCCCCGCCGTCCCTGCTCCCATGTACCAATAATTAAAAAAGGATATAATTATTGGCCTATACACAACTTTCAGAGACAGATTCCCCTTTGTACCGCCTTGTACCATGTGCAACCATCAATATTAACCCTCAAAACTGCACCCTTGCCCAATGCACCCTTCTGTGAATGAACAAAAGAAATACAGTCATGAATCATGTCGGTACAGGCTGGTCCCTACCCTCTTCGACCCCCCCCCCCCTCCTGCCCCCTTCTTTGTTGGAAACTGGCTACTCCCCTATTGATTATGTTTTAGCAGATTATGTATCCATAATGATTCCGGGGTTTATATTAGAATACTTGAAAAAGGTGTAATTTGGGAGAATTGTGTGTATAATTGTGAAAAATGCAAACTAGTACGTTGAAATTAGTAAAACCTGAAATTAAAGGTTCTATGACATGGAAATCACATACAAATAAAGTTTAGCCTATCAGTGATAGTTTTTCACGTGGATTCAAACGTCATTAAAACAAGCAATCAACTTGAACATTCAAATTGGGAACGCCCACAAGAGTGAAATTCTGCTTGTGACCTCATAATATGTCAATCACAACTCAGTTACTTATAAGATGAACAATGCACCTTCGCCCAAGCTGAGCGCCTGCTCACAATAGCATCACATAATTTAATACACTACCAACTAACACACTTTCAATTTCAAAAGCAGTTGCTATGTGAGAAAAGCCCAACCATCATTAGGACAAGAAAGGCACTGAAAAGCTATTGTATGGAAGCATGCAGGGCATGCTATTATGGGCATGTTATTTTTGTCCTTCACTTTTGCCATCTAATGTAAGCTGACCAGTGATGTCAATAGATTATCAGTTCTTTTCTTGTCCGTATGATGGTTGAGGTTTTCTGACATAGCAACTGCAATTGAAATTGAAAGTGTGTGGGTTTGTAGTGTATTCAAAGATGTGATACTATTGTGAGCGGGCGCTCAGTCTGGGCGAATATGCATTGTTCTTACAACTTACAAGTAACTGAGTAACTGATTGACAGATGAGGTCACAGGCATAATTTCACTCTGGAGAGTTGTTTAAGAGGTGGGGCTTAGGCTTGCCTTAGCAGGATGAACAAAATAATTGCAAAAATATGTTTAAATTAACAAAACATATTTCGGTTAAACAGTTTACACATATTTGATGTATACACTAATACAGATAATAGAAGTCAACATGTATTTGTATTATACATGGCCCCTTTAAGTACTCACAAGTTTTGTTGTTTAATGTTTAAAGCCAAATAACAGTATTGGGAAACGCCCCACACACAAATAATGAAAAATATGCTTTGATTACCTACCATGTGAAAGATTATCATAACTTATCTGTTAATGTAAAGATTTGGACAAAAACTGTTTTGAAATTTACCATACATTTAGGTTCGAAGAAGAAAAAAAACGCATTTACCAAGATTCAATTCAACCGCATAATACGCTGTATGTAAAAGCTATATGCAAGCGCAAGTACGTGTGCACGGCACGCGGGCTTGTCGACCAATACCCAACCCGGCGAAAAACGGGGCAAACCGGCGGTGAATTTAGGCCCAATCTCAATGGCGTGCTGGCGGCGTGCAATGAAGTTTCCCCGATATTACTGCATTTAACGATACTAAGGTTCAGATTTTACCACACGAGCCCTTGTTTTATACTAATGCAACAATATTGATCAATTAGTTGAGCCAATATAGATTTTTTCGGTAACAAGTTAATACTGTTATTCGAACTACATTTTCTTTTGTTTTCTTAAGTTGTAGAAACCGATTTATTTGATTTATAATGGTGTAACATTTTATGTAAACTATGTTCATCAAAATGATTATGCGCATCTTCCATTCATTATAATGACACTTCATTTTGTTGATGTTCTTCTTCGAATCGACTTTCTTTGATTTTAATGCATTCTTCATCTTTTAGTCGTTCTTTGTTCTCCTTCTTCAACTTCATTTTCGTCTTCCTCTTGTCCTTCTTATCATTATCATTTCCTGTTAACATTTTCTTATTTTCATTTGTCATCAACATTATTTTAAAAAAATCAATATTACTACTTGCATATTTTTTCACTGTTTTTTTTACATTTTTGTATAAATGACTGTGATGAACAGCACGCATAATAATTATAATGAAACTGTACGAGCTTCATTAATTTGATGCAGAAGTCATAAAAGATCCCCAAGTATGACTATGAGTTATTGCCCGATTATCTCCATCGTAATTACCAGTGCATGCACATTTGGACCTGCATGAAGTATCAAAAGTCTTTGGCACAGAGCTATTTTAAGGTCGCAAACAGAAGCGGAGCGGGGTTAATTTTGCTTTCTCCTTCCTTCCTTTCCCGGAGCCGGGGGCTGCGCTGGGAGGTCGCGATATATATATAATACTTGAAGGATCTAAGGTTTCATATATATCTCTATATATCGGCTCCATCGTTTTACATTTCTTGACGCAATTAAAACGGAGCCCCCGAAGCAAAAAAAGCCCCGGAGAGACAGAAACTTGGGAGCCAACCCTGTCTCCCACCGAGCCGTGCCTAGCGGCGTAGCACAGGGCGAGGTCTCGCTCGCTGATTAGAGCGGCCATGTATTTTTGTCCCGCGGTCATGTTGGAGGTCACGACAGAAATGGCTTGTCATTCCCGCGTGTGTGTTTGTCATGTTTTCATCTTTCCCCCCGATTTCAGAATGATATCTGTATACAATGTGTAGAAAAACAATGATAATTGTATTATTATTGTTTGTGTGTATGCGTGATACTCAGTTTGTCCTTTGCTTGCCGTTATAAGGTTGTTTGGTGTCATTACTCATCCCTACCAGACAACACCCCTTATAAAACATAATATCAAGATGATGACACTCATGACAATACACTTGAATTATTTATAGCCTAGTAATTATACAACAACAAAATTGCATTGTAATGGTATATATCATAATGGTTAAACGTTGCAATCATTAAAAGCAACATTTATTATAGGATTGCGCAAATTTGCTAAACCCTAATGCAGCGACGATAATACTTTCACCCATCAAAAAAACATGTGAATCCGCACACCATCTATATTAGAGAGATTTGAAGAAATGTTTTCAACCAATCGCATGAATGCCCGATAATGGAACATGTTAAGCCCTCTGCAGACAGAGCCGACTCGACGAGATCCGACTGGTTTCAATCAGGATAGAGTTGGGCCAGGTCGGTCGGATCCGATTCATAGTGTTGAATCGGCACCAACTGGCATCCGACTGTCTCTCGACTGGCAAAATGCGTGTCGCGAGGCACTGAAAACTGAGCCGATTCGAATGAAAACCAGTCGAATCGGGTCGAGTCGGCTCTGACTGCAGAGGGCTTTATTTTGACCAACAGCATGCATGTTGCCGTACTTTCGACCAATCGCTTGCTTGCATGCCCCTTTATATATAAGGACAGTACTTTTTCACTGATCGCATGTATGCCGTCGTAATAGCTGTATACGTTCGACCATTCACGAGTTAAGGTACAGTCACATATCACCAGACAGCTCATACGGATGCCCGACGGAAAACAGATTAATAATCCGGTGCTGAAAGTTGTCTCTATTGCTGCATGCACAGAACTTTCCGTCGGATAAAACAACGGACATCGCCTTTGAACGCATTCGCCGAGCAAGAAACGGGCAAGAAACGCATACGAACGGATTTAAAATGTTGATCTCCGTCGGGCGCCCGTTAACGTTATCCGGTGATATGTAACAGGGGCTTTATGTCATTTCAACCAATCACGTGCATGCATATCGTCGATTGTACTGTAATTTCGACCAATAGCGTTTATGCAGCCTACTTTCAACCAATCAGCCAACCAATGTCTTCGCCCTTTTGCATGACTTCTTAGTCCAAATCCTCAAAATCAAATTGGAATTCTAGCGGTTATGTGTTCGTATTAAAGGGGTAGTACAGTTTTGGTAAGGCTGAACTTTAGTAACCAAACCTGGACAGTAACATTATAAACTAATAGTTATAACTCCACCATGCTCGAAAGGTATACAAAATTACAAACGACTAAGTAAAAAGCCCGTTATCGTTTAAAAAGAGCCATTAAAACACAAGAAGGCGCTTTCTAAAAAGGCATTGGTTTCAACCATTTTTCATACAGAATTATGCATGTGATGTTTTATTGAAATAATGATTAAATAGAGAGATCATCAACAACTATTTAAAAAACGCTTTTGAAAATTTTTGAAAAAGTGCAAGCATTTTTTTAATTTTTTGAAAAAAATCATCTAATTATTTGGGCCCCAAATAATTATTAGATCAGGTATATTTATTGATATTTCAGCCGTTTCTGGGTCGATTTTGACCAAATAAAGTTTATTCTGCCATTAAAATTGCATGTTCTCTCAAATTTGACACTCAGTTTTTCATTACCTCACAAAAAAATTGTGATGTGCAGCGCCCTCTCTACCAAAACTAAACTACCCCTTTAACAAAAAAAGCATGGGACAGGTTTCGTTTTTTTCGAATTTCCCTTTCGTTAAAAAGATATTTACGATTGAAGTGTTCAGATGTTAAACAATCCACTGGATCGTCGAAACCGTGTACAAAGTCAGTGCAATGAGTTAGTGAACATCACTTCGCATTTTTGCTCATTACTCGACCATATAACGTCCATTTAACTTGAAACTTTCACACATTGCTTTGTAGACATATCAAATCACTTCAATATATGTTTTATGAATCACTCATCACTTTTTGCAATTGCCAACAAAGTTACTAGATCCCTTTAATCAAGGGGCGTATAATATTCCAAGCTCATTGTTTCGATCCTTCTCAGGTAACCCTTTAAAGGACAATGAAATCCAGACAAATTGATGTATGCACTAAAATACACTAAATATAATGAATAGTCTCTGGAAATTTGAGCACAATCGGTCAAGAAATAAGAAAACTATGGCTCTTTGAAAAGAGCCATGTATTTCTTCAAGTGACTCAAATTGGCAACGCACTCTGGCTAAGTTGTGGACAACTCCCCATATATTTTGTACACACAATTTCAGTTTTGTTCAATTTTCTCAAAATTTATGTTTACCCTTCGTTCGAGTTCAACATATGTTTTGTAGAATGCTTTTATACATAACATATCATGAATTGGGGGAATGGAAAAATGTGACTTTGAAGAAAACTGTAAAAATGGGAACATTTGTGTACAAAACATATGGGGAGTTGTCCACACACTTATCAGAGTGCGTTGCCAATTTGAGTTCCCCATAGGAATAAATGGACATCTTCAAAGAGCCGTAGTTTTCTTGTTTCTTACCCGATTATGCTCTAACTTTCAGAGATTATTCTTCATAATCTCTTCAAGACTATGAAAGCAACATTTTGCTTGGGTTTCATTGCCCTTTAAAGTAACTTTCAAATATTACCCATTCACGACGAGTGCCTGGTGAACCATTTCGTACAGGCAAGGGGTTAAGGCTGCCCACAAATTCTTTACGCCAAATAACAGTATGGGAAAAGTTATCGAAATCATCTTTATTGGCCAAACTAGTTGACCTATACTGTTGAAAAGGTATAAAAGGGGCTTATGTCGTAAAATCCGAATATTAATATCTTTTAAAATGTAATGCAAATGTATCAGATAAAAGGTTTCATGCGCGCTGCTAAAATAGGGTCAACAATTTCACGGCTGTTCACCCGTCTCATCCGGGCTGAGTACATGTAGCCTAACGCACAATTTTTTTTTCTGAAGGGTCCAGTATATATACTTGTGTTTCTCATCGAGTTTCTACTTCTGCGTCATTGACTGTGATCTGGACGACTGTTAATAAAATAATGATACCTCACGAGTACCTAATATAACACAACATCTCAAACTAGTGTTGTCTATTCATAAAAACATGTTTGTAGACCAACATAAACGATGATATAATAGTAATTATCTCTCTTTTTGGGTGCACGTATAATGTTACACCTATTATGATGAGTTGGGATGAATCGGCGCGGTCTCTCTTCAGAGAATGTCATCTCCAATTACCCCCTCACTGCCTTTCCCCCCTACACCACGTCACCACCAACACCAAAAGGGACGAAAATCACTCTTCTTTTTTGTATGATCTAATGACATGAAAATTATCGCGCCATCTGTTGTGTAGCGAGATGCTACACCCAACTTGCCCCGGAACCAGCCCACCGGTGCCATCGCGACCATCCGCAGAAGCGCTGATGTTTCTTGCCGGGGCGGATAGCGGTATCCCGTTTCAGCTGCCACAACACCGGACCCCGAGTCCGTAAACGCCGCGCGGAAAATTAAAATTAAAGGGAGTTTTTATTCTCTCTTTCTAATTTTGTAATAGCGTGAAATAAAAGTGGTGGTTTACGGGCAAGGAGATCAACTGACATAACTTGAGGGGTTGACAGACTACTTAGTCAGAATGGTTTTCTTTTTTCCATCTTATTTTACTTGAAATGAAGAATAAAAAGCATTGAAAGTGAGCCTTTGTTATTTTGACGAAGAATACTAGACTTTAATGAAGGACAGTAAAAATGGTAGGGCGGTAGGATGGGGGGTGGGAATAATAAATAGTCTTTAACAATTCCCTTACACCTTGTACAAGACTTTGCTGCAACATTATAAGGCCCATAACTCGGCACGACATAGAGATAGCTCGAAAACGTTCGATATGGCGTCAGTTCGACATCCAACTTGAGAACGTTCGACAGTTCGGTAACTCGACAATTCGATATCCAACTCGGGACGTTGGATATTGTTAGACAGCACGGTAATTTGGCATTCGACACCCAAATTGAAGAAAAAAATCGCCTCATTTCGGTAGTTCGGCGAATCGACAGCCGACTCGGGAAAGTTTGGCAGTTCGGTAGATCATCGGCAGTCATCTTGGCAGTGTTCGGCTGTTTAGCGCCCAATTTGAGAGTGGTTGGTAGTTCGGCTATTTGGTCATTCGGCGCCCAAGTCGGAAACGTTCGGCAGATCGGGGACAGTTCGACATCCGAGCGTCGGTATGGTCGGCTAAGCATGAAAGGGGGCAAAACAGGTATTAACTACATGCTCGCGTTATCCCGATTCTTCGAAGGCCGAATGCCCAGCAGTTTAGCACTTCGATAGTTCGGCATGTCGGTCATTCGGCGCCCAAGTCGGGAACGTTCGGCAGATCGGGGACATCCGAGCGTCTGTATGGTCGGCTAAGCATGCAAGGGGGGAAAACCGGTATTAACTACATGCTCGCGTTAGAAGTATCTTCCTCATCCCGATTTTCCGAAGGCCGAATGCCCAGCAGTTCAGCACTTCGATAGTTCGGCATTTTGGTAGTTCGGTCATTCGGCGCCCAAGTCGGGAACGTTCGGCAGATCGGGGGCAATTCGTCATCCAAGCGTCGGTATGGTCGGCTAAGTATGTGAGGGGAACAAAAGAGGTACAGTATCAACTACACACTCGCGCTAGAAGTGGCTTCCACATCCCAATTATCCAAAGGCCGAATGCCCGGCAGTTCAGCAATTCGGTAGTTCGGCATTTCGGGAATTCGGCGCCCAAGTCGGGAACGTTCGGTAGATCAGAGACAGTTCGACATCCAACCGTCGGCTAAGTGTGAGAGGGGAGCAAAGGATGTATCAACTACGCACTCGCAAAATAAGTGGTTTTCTCATCCTACTTCTCTTTCATATCATTTCCAATGTATCGACCACCACGTTCACATTAAGCCCGAAAGTAGATGGGCGGTCTTTGTGTGCATCTTATTTTATATTATAATAGGGAGTCAAGAGACAATTTTTGTTTTTAGAAATAAAGAACTGGGTATGAACATGTTTCTATTTGAAACTCTATATCATGTATCTTACACTGCAATTGAAACTTGATCCTCGGATGTTTATCAAAATTATTGTTTAAATTCGAATGTATGTGTACATAATTGTTATGAATAAGTAGATGTCATTAAGACACATACGGTAACACTTACATTTTCATTGATTTCATTGAAATAATATGTATGTCTCTCATATTCCATATTGTATTAAGCTTATAAAGTTCTGACATATATATACAACATTAAGAAAACTGGTAAATCTTATTGTTCAACTATAATTCATGTGATATAATAATGATGATGATAATCGTGATACAAAAAAGTGTAATGATGATGACTCATGTTTTCTAATCTCCAAAATATCATAATTTTGGGAAGGACCCTTTCGGCTATAAGATGCAATAAAATGATGCCTCAATAAGCTAATTTCCTCTCTCTCTGCACCCTTTTTAAATCAACCGACCACCCACATTAGACCCTTGTTCATAATATTATTTTACCCTATATTATGATGCCGCAGTCACATATCTCCGAAAAAGTAAAGCGTTGGCGTAATTGCCTCGTAAATCAAATTTAGAAACGATTACTATTGTTACGGCGCCGTAAACACCCCGTATTATGCGGGCCTTGTGAAGCAACCAAATAGCCAAAGAATGACCACGTCAGACATTCGGCTACCCCCTTGATATCTTAAAGGTAGTTCAGATTCGTCAAATGAGATGCGCGGCGCCATCTTGCATACGCGTTGCGCACGGTGCGTAATGCACGTTAGCTCAGTGTCATGCGGTGCGCGCAAACTAGCCCAGTTCAAAATGGCGACCCGCTATGTAGCATCCCACGCTTGATGCCCTTTAACCCCTTAGCTTTGTGAAGCCACGTCATTAAATAAGGCTGGTTTTACGTGGCAAAATTTTGAGGAGAAAAAAACATCAGTTTGTATAGGTCTGCCTTCCAGTAAAAGCCACGTAGTATACTAGTAATCGTCGTTCCTCGAGAAAAAAAAGCCACCTCGAGAAACCCCCCCCCCCTGAATTTTTAAAAACGACCGTATTCGGGGGGAAAACGCACCTGAAATTCGGGCAAATCATGTCATTATTCGGGCAAAATTATGTCAAATTCGGGCAATCCATGTCATATACGGGCAAATAATGTCATATTCGGGCAGTGTCATTATATTTTCGGGCAAAACCGTACCATATTTGGGCAAAATCATGCTATTTGGGACTAAACAATTGAAATGTCATCTTCGGGCATCAAAGAGGCGAGGACTTTTGTTGGTGTTGTTTTGCTTGTCAGGTGAAATTCGAAAATTCGGGCAAAAGACCTCAGCCCCCCCTGAGAAGAGCGTGCCCCTACACCCATGATTGCATTTCACATGTTTCACAGGGAAAATAGTATATTACGTGGCTCTAATTACTGCGAGACTGTAGCGTGTTTAGGGCATAGGCGTACCCAGGGGGGGGGGGGGGGGGTTTGGGGGGTTCAACCCCCCCACCCCCTTTGACAAAAAAATGACTGTTTTGGGGGTATTTTTCAAATGTTCACTGGTCTAGCGGTCTCGACCGTCATTTTCGATGGTCTCGGTCTCGAAAAGTGCGAAAAACCGTGGTCTCGGTCTCGAAAATTGTGGACCGGACCTGGTCTCGGTCTCGAAAATTTTGAAGGTACTTGGTCTCGGCTTCACAAATTTTAGACGACTACCACCCCCTCCCCCCCCCCCCCCCCCGGTGACAGAAAAAAAAAAACTTTAAAAAATCCTGGGTACGCCACTGGTTTATGGGAATGTGTGACTGGGTCCACTGGAGGTGTTACTCTCTAGCTCTCCCTCTTTTTTTCTACTCGTGTGATGTTTCCGCGATTCGGATCGTATATTGTAAAGGGGAATAATAGTTATGATAAAATCACATTCATGTGACATCATCACAAAGGCTACACATACTATACTGGCAAGAATTAAGGATATTGATATACGTACGTTGCTCTTTTCCTCTATTTTGCAACTAGCCTTAAAGCCTCATAGGGTGGGATATCCTGAAATGGGTATACTTTTTATCTCTGAACCTTAGCTTTTAAATGGAAATTGTTTCAAAAGAGGAGGGAATATGATGAATAGTCACATTCAATTTACGTACTTTAATTTTGGTAAATCTTACAAATCATGTAAATGGTAAATTTTAACTATTTAAAGGTGAATCAAAACATTCAGCAACATGTTTTACGAGTTTGCAATAAAAAAAAAAATTATTATATTTTTGTTCAAACATATACCATGTATACAGTCAATGGTCAAACAGTAACATTATTTGCAAAACTATACATTGTTATACGCAACATGAATAATGAACAGTAAAGGACTTTCATTGGTTCATTGTAATGGAATCAATATCTTCCTCCTGCGCAATGGCTTATGTCTCCCTGTTAACTCGTCCATTCCCTGAAATTGAAATCCACAAAGACTTTAATACACAGTCGTGACTGTACTCCCGAGTTTCCCTAAGCAATGACAATAAATGGATTATTCTCGCAGATGTCACGATGCGGGGAGGAGGTTTAGTGGGCTCAGTCTCAATCCTCCGAGCGGGCTGCTGGAGGACGATGTTTGCAGCTTTCCTCCTCCGTGGATTACCGACTACTAATCCTCCCCCCATACCATGGCATTCTGCACAACATTATATCCGGCAGAGACACACCTCCAACACGCACGCGCGATGCGGGACCATGGAGATGGGAGGAGAAGTTTCAAGGAGAAGAAGATCGAAGATGGAGACTTCGCCCCTGCAAGAACATGCCGCACGCTTGTCCACACTGAGACGCAAAGTTTGCGGCACACCTGTGGCGAGATCGTGTTTTGGCTGCGAATCATCTCACAACGATAACCGTTTCTGGAGATCATGGAGAGTATCATTTATCTTATAACAGATTGGAGGAAAACATCACTGAATGGGCAAGCTGTACAAGCTGAGTAGGGCTCTGCTGAGGGCAGGGAGGCAGAGGACAGAGGGAGAAAGACAGATGGGAGGATACCGTCATGCACTGAATGGACAGGCCTACAAGCTGAGTGTCGCTCTGAAGGAGCCGACATACAAGATACTGTAGGGTGACATCACATACTTGAAGCTATATAGGTGAGGCTCGGCAAAGGGAGGCAGGCAGAGAGAGATTGGAGGATAACATCACTGAATGGACATGCTTGATGCTGAGTGAGGCTCTGAGGGAGGCGAAGGATAGAGGGAGACAGGCAGAGAATGAGATCATGGAGAGTGGAGGATAACATCACAAAATTGACAGGCTTAAAAGCTGAGTGTCACTCTGAAGGAGGCCGACATAGAAAGATGTGGTAGGGTGCCATCACTTGAAGGACAGGCTGAAGCTGAGTGAATCTCTGAGGGAGGCAGATAGAGAAAGGTTGGAGGGTGACATCATGCACTAGATGGACATGCTTGGAGTTGAGAGGGGCTTTGAAGGAGGCGAAGGACCATGAGGACAGAGGGAGGCAGGCAGAGAAAGAGATGAGATGATAACATCACTGCTGAATGGACAGGCCTAAAGCTGAGTGATGCTCTGAGGGAGGCCAACATAGAAAGATATGGGAGGGTGACATCGATAGGAGGACAAGCTTGTAGCTGAGTGAGGCTCTGATGTATGAGGGAGGCGAAGGACAGAGGTGGCAGATAGAGAAAGGTGGGAGGATGACATCACTAGATGGACGTGCTTAGAGCTGAGAGGGGCTCTGGAAGAAGTGAAGGACAGAGGGAGGCAGGCAGAGAAAGAGATGGGAGGAATAACATCACTGAATGGACAGGCTATATACAAGCTGAGTGAGGATCTGAGGGGGGCGAAGTATGTATAGTTGGTTGCCAAGCAACAGTGTGGCGCCCCCTATTGTCAATCAGACGATGGGATAGATAAGGGGAGGTGACGTATAAGAATGATGGCGAATTGGTGACTCA
The DNA here is from genome assembly GCA_037951105.1 of Echinarachnius parma. NCBI lineage: Eukaryota > Metazoa > Echinodermata > Echinoidea > Clypeasteroida > Echinarachniidae > Echinarachnius > Echinarachnius parma. The sequence goes on along the minus strand of JBAMJV010010247.1, from coordinate 1,908 downwards.
GATGTACTTACGGGTGCAACTACTTCTCTACTTAGTGGGCAGAGGAAAACAAATCATAACGCCGCAACATCTCTCTGCATTGTGAGGCTTAGTGTGCACAGTAACAACAAATCTGATATCACCATGGTTACACTTCCTCCATGCAACTGTAGGATGCTCGTGTAGTATCAACATCTCTCACGTACTGAGGTTTGATTCTTAGAAACACTTGAATCGTATAATTGTATTATGCATCATAATTAAAATGTGTTTTAAGATTTATCCCCTCGAAGTAAATTTGCATAACAAAATATATTGTCCCTGACTCTCGGAGTCGCTCCGAGCGCCAAAAGTAACAACCGATCAAAGGAGGATTAGTATGAACGCGATGGTTTCCTCAGCGGCTCTTTGAAGCTACGGGATTGTAGATGGAATGGGACATGCCTCATCCAGTCGCAATGGCGCGAATGTTGCCTCAAGGGCGCCGCAGGTACACGAAATACGAGCAGCTTTCGCGGCGGTGCAAAATTCTTTGCTATACCCCATGTTCACTTTTTTGTTCAGCATCCATTTTCCCTCTCTATTTTGTATGAGCGTGCAAACTGCAAGATGTCGATTGCACGCCCACCCGCCCCCCCACGAAAACTTCTTTTTAATATTTCATTATTTTACTCCTTGTTTCATCCTCTCCCCCAAGTCTTTCATTCCTCTTCCTTTGCCGCGGTAATCCCCCCGGGTAGTGCGGGCTGTGGCTCGGGACCGTACACAGCCTCAAGCTCGCTTCATTTTCGGTCAAATTAGAATTGCCGGAGAGAATAAACGGGTTTCTAAAGAACGAAAGAGAACGAAGTAATAGAGTGGGGGAGAACCATGAAAGGGGAGAGGAGGGGAGGAGTGATCTATGAAACAGAAAATGAAATAGGAAAAAGGGGGAGAAGATAACTCATAATAGAAATCGCCCTAGGTCGTTTTGGAAGAAAGCATAGCCGGAATTGTATGTGTCTGCTTGGTATCCTGTCCGACCGCGCTCGGTTAGGGTTTAACATGGCCGCGAGCAAGCCGTGTTATTGCAGGATACATCTATGAGGAAACCAAAAACCCTCAAATAATACATAGTAAGAATTATACTCCGTCATCCGCGGAGGAGGAATCTAGTTTCACCGCATCCCTACCCGACCAAGAGCAGCAGCTGCCGCGACGACGTGTAAAATATGAATATAATTGTTAGCTGCGTGTGGGTACAATCGCAAATTAGGGATATGAATAGTGCGGAGTGTAATAATTGTAACAAAATCGCGAGCGCGCGCGCTTCGCTGTTGCCACTGTTGCTTATCGGATGCGTGCATGTCGAGCTTCGAGTAAGCATCGCATCTCATCTCATCTCATCTCATCTCATTTCATTTCATCTCATCTCATCTTATCTCGCTCAATTGTAGGCACTGGTGTGGCCATGGTTAATCTACTTAGCGGATAAAGATGGGACATAGTTCAAACTCCATAGAGAAAAAAACTGTAATGTTCACACTTAAACAGTATTGAGATATCTTCATGATCTTAGCCTAGGCAATCAAACTGTAATTGAAACCAGCTTGCTGTAATTATACTACGCAACGTTCTTCTTTCATGATTAGGTCTGATATCCATTCAAGGAAAACTTACTATTATTCGTTGTAAACTTAATTTGATATTACCATGGATTCTATTAGTGGCATATTATATATCATACTACTGATAAATTCGATCATTATAACTGGATCATTATCCCAGAAAGAGTAAAAAGGTATAAATAATTATACTTCAATTACGTAACAACTGATAGGCTACCCATACACGCATTAGATTATCATTTCAGGTATGGAAATAGAAGGGAAACTTAACCCGCAATCATGATCTGTGTCGCAGTGCACTTATATCTGTATAAATGTTTGT
>JBAMJV010010246.1:0-15035 GCA_037951105.1 Echinarachnius parma | reverse complement strand
CCTGACTTGCAGCTGCTCCATGTCCAGCACACATCTCCCCTATAACAGGGGGTGTTTCTCAAAGATGTCAAGTTGAACTTTAAATCTAAGTTAGAACATTATGGAAATCTGTTAGCTCAGATATGTACAATTGATAAACTAGTATTAAAACACACCAAAGCATCTTTAGGGACATAGGAGTAGTAGGCGGGGGGGGGGGGGGGGGGGGTGGGGGCTGCAGCCCCCAGGAGTTTTGAAAATTCGCCATATTCGGGCAAAAAGCACCTCAGATTCGGGCAAAACATGTCATGTTCGGGCAAACTCCAATTAGTGCTAGAATCGGACAATTGCTCGAATTCAATCGTAGCTTCGAATTCATCCACGGTTCGACATGGTCATCTATTAAACGTTTACTCTCTCATATTCGATTCATCTCCGTCTTTCAATTTATTTTTTGTTTTCGTTCGGGTAAAACATCCGCACGCGAAATCGTTTTAAGGTCTCGTCCATTACCGAGACCTCGCCTATTAGTATTACTTCTTGACATTTCTATATTTTGAATGTATTTCCCCTCTTTTTTCATCTTGTTCCGTCGTAGTTTTTACTTTCGCGCTTCGAAGGCAATTTCGCGTTTTCCCCCCTTAACAATATTTTAATAAGAGATGCGAAGAAAATGAAAACGGAAAGAGAGAGGGATGGAAGAAGGTCGGGGTGGAGACGGAGAGAGAGGACAAGGGAGAGGGAACAAGAGGGAGGGATGAGAGTATTCATGTTGACTTGGTAGTCAGGTTCACTATGTCAAGATTTTAGGCTTCGTATACTTTTTTGGGGGATTTGTTAAACTATACATTTTTGGAATCTGTAAAGCATAAGGAATCAGAAAACCAATGTTTACAATTTGCCGGAAGCATTTATGGCGGCCATCTTGGATTTTCAAAATGGCCGCCATTACAATAGGTGTTTTTCAATATCTCAGCTTCTAGGTGGCCTAGATTAATGATTTGAACGGCTAAACATATGTTTTCAGGGATGGGGAAGACAATGGTACAATGTAAAATAAGATAAACATAAAGACAAAGCGGCCATCTTGGATTTTCAAAATGGCCGCCTTGAAAATCGGTGTTTTCAATATTTCAACATTCAAGCGGCTAAGAGTCATGATTTTAACGGCTAAACATATGTTTTCATGGATGGGGAAGACAATGGTACAATGTAAAATAAGATAAACATAAACACAAAGCGGCCATCTTGGATTTTCAAAATGGCCGCCTTGAAAATCGGTGTTTTTCAATATTTCAGCATTCAAGTGGCTTAGAGTCATGATTTTAACGGCTAAACATATGTTTTCAGGGATGGGGAAGACAGTGGTACAATGTAAAATAAGATAAACATAACCACAAAGCGGCCATCTTTAATTTTCAAAATGGCCGCTTTGAAAATCTGTTTCTCAATATCTTAGCATCCAATGGGCGTAGAGTCATTATTTAGACGGCTAAATATACATGTTCACACATGAGGAAGCCAGTGGTATAAAGTAAAACAAATAAAATAAAAAAACCTTCCATAACAATATAGCAGTTTATCTTGTTCGTTATATCGTAATGTTTGTTATTAATGGCTCGGCACTTTTATGTGTAGCAAGTCAATACTTTATCATGTCTAGGTCGCTTCTTGGAAAACTTTATAGCAGAATCTTTACATGTCATTGTCATCATCATGATCATTACTATCACTGGTCGGCAACATGTTATTCCGAGAGTCCTCTTCATTCAAGCACTGAGTTCATGCTGTATTATGCATGGTAAATTATTGGTCCTACAAGAGCATCAATGTCTCTGCACTGGCATCTCATCATCTCGATGATGGCCTTGAAGGTTGGGAGGACCGGATTTACCTGATCAGCTGATGTGTCTTTGTAGAAGTCATGCTGCAGTGGATCCAGTGGATCCTGCTGAGCAATGCTTTTTTGACCTCATGATGTGGCCCGGATCTGGACTCAGTGAATATGCTGCTTGGAACATAGATCGCAACTCGGGGATGCAATATCGATGCCATTTTATAGTGTGTATGCAGTACAGCCCAATGTAGCAAGTGATGACAGCCGATCTTCCGTTACTTCAGCGGCATTTGAAAGCAACTGCATTGATGACTTATCCTCCTGTTTAGCTAGAGTTGCTGCTTGGTTACCTTGCCTACGCAAGAGAACCGTCCTGTGTTGTCTGCCCCTGTGAATGCGTGATAGGCTAGAATAGCATTTGTATTTCTGGACCTAGAGCTGCCTATATTTGCTGTACTTAGACTACTCCGGAAGGCATCGATGTGGACGGTTTCTCAGCAAAGGAATGGTGCCATGACCAGCACAAGAACATCAGTGTATGGAAAGAAAGCCACTTTGCCTCTTTATGATCTGTTGCTCCTAATATGCCCTGTGGCAGATGCAAAATCCAGCGTTGACGAGCCCTGGTCATGTAGGATGTTAAAAAGTTAAAAGTTAAAGACCTTCCTTTGCCAATGTTGGCATATAAGGCGGCGATTCATTTGCCCTAGGCCACACGTCTACTAAATGTAGCGAAAGCTACAGAAGGGGCCGGCCAGTCCTCTGGTAAATCGTGTGATTAACATTCCCTTCTCCATTCTATAGATGCCAAGCGGCTGGCTAGAAGGCAGAATGTACCATTTTGGTATGACCCGGTCTGGGATCGAACCCGGGACCTCCCATGCATGAGGCGGACATTGTAACCGCTGAGCCACCATGTTCGGTCATGTTGGTTGAACGCCAGTGTTTTTGCTGCCATATACGCAGTCGGATCAGTCTTCATTTTATCGTGGGAAAGAAACGGCTCATAATTGGAATGTGATATGCTTGTGTCTTCTCTGATATATTATATTGGATCAGAAACTCTCCTTGTCTCTGTTCCTCTCTTGTGGTATTCTTCTGGGAATCAGGCTCGTATGTGTCATACACCAAAATGATCTCATCAGAGATATTAATCTGGTAGTGACAGTCAAATACCTCAGTGAATGTTTGAATACCATACTGATGACACTCACAATAGACTGTGATTATATCATTCTGGTGTTTGAGACATACAGAGCTGATTTCCTGAAGAGTACCACAAGGGATAAACAGAGTGAAGGGAAGGATCTGATCCATTATCAGATCAGAGATGACACCAACATCAATCACATCCCGATTACCCGGTTCCTTTCCCATTTCAGAACGGAGGCTGACCTGATTGAGTATCTTGCAGCAAAAGCACTGGAGTGCAACCAAGGCTCGTCACCGCTGATTATCACATCTGCCACAGAATGTACTAGAATCAACAGTGAGCTGAAAAATGAGGACAACAATCATGAAGAGGCGGATACACTGCTCATACACAATGCCGCGCTGATAGATGCAGAGTCGGTCATAGCACACTATGTCGTTCTGCTGAGAAATGGCGTCCGTAGTGGTCTCAGTGTAGCCAAAATAGACAGCTCGAGGTTCAGAAAGAGCAAAGGCTTTACCAGCTTTCCATTCATTCAAGGAGGAAGACAACACGGGACAGTTCTCTCACACAAGCAAGGCAACCTGGCTGCAAGTCTACCTCAAAGCAGGTGGATATGTCAGCATTGCATCTCAAGCAGCACATCCAACGAGTCCAGAACCATGCACATTATGGGGTCAGGCAGGCATTGCTCTGCACCACCTCCAGGATCTGCAGCAGCGTGGCTATTACAAGGACGTATGCTCGTGTACGTCCAATCAGTGCCAGAATGACGAAGACTCAAGGAATGACATGTTGCCGACCAGTGACAGTGATGAGGATGATGAAATGCAAGGACTCTGCTATAAATCTGTCAAGAAGCTATCTAGACATTCTAGTGGTTTTTGAACAATTAAGAACATCTGTTATAATGAACTTACATTATAATCTATATCATTTTAAGCTTACTTTACTCAAAATCGCTGGCTTCCTCATCCATGAAAATGTATGTTTAGCGATTAAAATCATGACTTCAAGCCACTTGCATGCCGAAATAGTGAAACAAAATGCATTTTCAAGGTGGCCATTTTGAAAATCCAAGATGGCCGCTTTGTGGTTGTGTGAAGCTTATTTTAATTCATACCCCTGGCTTCCAAATCCCTAAAAATGTATGTTTAGCCATTGAAATCATGACTCTAGGCCACTTAGATGATGAGTGCTGAGATATGAAAAAGACTGATTTTCAAGTCGGCCATTTTGAAAATCCAAGATGGCCGCTTTGTGGTTATGTTTGACTTATTTTACATTATACCATTGTCTTCCCCATCCCTGAAAACATATGTTTAGCCGTTCAATTCTTTACTCTAAGCCACTTGAATGCTGAAATATGGAAAAACACTGATTTTCAAGGCGGCCATTTTGAAAATCCAAGATGGCCGCTTTGCGGTTATCTTGATCTTATTTTACATTGTACCACTATCTTCCCCATCCCTGAAAACATATGTTTAGCCGTTCAAATCATTACTATAAGCCACCTGGAAGCTGAGATATTGAGAAACACCTATTGTAATGGCGGCCATTTTGAAAATCCAAGATGGCCGCCATAAATGCTTCCGGCAAATTGTAAACATTGGTTTTCTGACTTCTTATACTACACAGATTCCAAAAATGTATAGGTTTACAAATCCCCCAAAAAAGTTTACAACTTTACATAATGAACCTGACTATGGGAGATGGTGACATTAAAAGCGCGGGAAACAACTCCTTTCCACGTTACACGCGTGATTTTCCCGCCTTGCCAGCGAGGTTGCCGCCGCGCGCGGCACAATCATTGACGATAGCCCCGCACGTGCCACCGCTTGTTGATACCCCGGTATTGCCTCGGCCTTGAGGTCCAAACGAAACGTGGCTATTTTTGTCATTAATTTGACGTCGTTTTGAACATAATTAAGCCAAGTTTCAAGTACTCGTGTCGACATCTATCCCTTTCCCCATTTATATTCTCGTCGATTCACTAGGGAGAACCAACCGACGCGAGAATTCAAGCATGAGCTTCTTAAATGTTATCGATTAATTTCTTGTTTTCCCTTAAAATCATTAATCCCTTATGTTCATTATTTCACGTTTATTATAAATGTTTGTCATAAGAAGAGAAAGTATATTTCGTATAAATGTCGATTTGTTCTTGGCTTTTGTATCATATTTTACAATATCTAAATTCAATAAGGGCATTTTCACATTACTCAGTTATGATTTTATGATAAAACAAACATACATTGGTCATGTATTATTATTATCATTATTATAATTCATTGTCTTTCATGAACCATGGATAGTACTAGGAGTCAATCCATCACTGGAGCAGATCCTTATGTAATACCTATTGTTCAGCGGGAGATGAATGAATAGATCATCCCCCATGAACAATTATAGGTATGATCAATACATTACAGATCTACGCCGATGCAATCCATGCATGAACAAAACAATGTTAGTATTTCTAGTAGATTATTATTTGGACATACATGTAAACATAAATAGTGGAATAATTCATGGTACACATCAGTTTTATTGTGAGCTGCAGAAATTCTTGAAAACATTTCCAAACACTGACAAAGGGTTGATAAAAAGTATATTTCTGTAATCTGATATGTCGACTGAGTAATGCGTCAAAATATCATGGTAAATGAAAATCATATGACCAAGTGATGAGCGAAAATGCAAAGTGATATTTGCTTACTAAATGCATTAACTTTGTACACAGCTTATGATATTTGGGAGATAGAATCTTATCCCAACACTTCAATAATACGTATTTTTTAACGAAAGAGAAATTAGGAAAAAACGAAAACTGTTCATGTTTGTATTTTTAATACGACTACAACAAGGTATGTAAGAACATTTCATAGTTTTGGATGAGCTTTGCGGATTTAGACGATGTCTAAAGATATTGATATAATTTATTTTGACATATTGACCCGATCGAATGGTACCTATTCATTACAATTGTATAAGAACATAATTATTTCAGACGGAAAATTAAGAACCTAAAATCGTTGAATGTATACGTATAAGCCGATATTTTCATGCAAAAATTACTGAGTCGCATCAAGCTCCTATAGACTAATATCTACGACCACATTGGCCGTTACGACCAGTGATATTTAGATTCATATTGATTGCTATAAATTACCGGTATATAAATTAATAGTAAATTTTGAGGCCGCTTTTTTGTAAAATATTTGCATTAAAATAAAAAGTCAATCTTGTCACCCAAGATATTAGAAGACTATGGCCTTTTAAAAACATCCATTTATACATTTGGGGTAGATAAACATAAACAAAAGATATGTTCTCATCCACTAAGTACCTTATTGCATTAGCGTTGGATGTTTTCATTGAAACCCTTCTTTTCATTCTGAGTGGGCATTGTGTGAAACATACAATGCTATTGTACATAGGTGATCAGTGGACATACCAATATCTTTTGTTCATCTAGCTGACTGATGGTTGAATGGTATTATGATGTCACAGAAGTCAATAGCTTCTGGCCGGTTTTGTTTAGGGGTGAAGCTGAGCAGGTAGAAAAAAGTAATAGAAAAAATAATATAAAAAATATGACAAAAATGTACATCAAATAGTCAACAGATATGTGATGTTTTCATTACTATAGATCAACCAAAGTCTTGAAATGTTTTAATTTAGTCCCCCTTTAAAATACGTGTAAAAGAGAAGATGTAGAAAACTCACTTCCACAATTCCTGTTCATCACAAGAGGGCGGCGACATTGAAAAATATTACAGCGCAATTATTCGCATAGACTATCAAAATAAGGTATGCATATTTGGGTAAAGAAATCATGCCGCGGCTAACCTCATCAGTTCTTGAATTATGGAATAAATGTGGGACCCACATTGCAATCCAATCGGATATATTATGTATCTATTTTTCAGCTTTTTCTGAACCGATTTTGATCAGATGGAGATTACTTTATTTTTAAAACAACGTGTTCTTCGAAGTATTATACTTAGTTTTTCATTACCTCACAACAAAACAGTATTCTCGAAGCGCCCTCTACCTATCTACACACACTACTTTGGAAGCAATGTCTGTCTTCATGAATGTCAATTCATACATATTTTTAGTGAAAATGGTTTGTGTTGATACTGCAGTAATGTTTACTAGGTAAAATATAGTGGCAACTGACTGCACATAGGAAGTAGAGACAATGCAATGCGCTGCTGCATGCATGGATGTCGTTATGTCAATGCACCGAAATTGAATATGAAGTATAGCGCCATCAGCTGACCAAGTTACTTTATAGCTATTTGTTTATGATGAACTTGATGTATGAACAATTGTGTGTACAATACATCTAAGCCATTTGCGTTATACTGTACTAGAGCGCTGTAATACCATTATAATCAAAGGCGTAGGAGGCGGGGGGGGGGGGGGGGGGGCTGGGGACGGTGCTCCAGCCTTCGTCTCCCCTCTATAGGTTTCAAACGGGCGTTATCGGGCCGAATGCCCCTTTAATTCGGGCAAACCATGTCATATTCGGACAGTATATAAAATACAATACAATGTTCGGGAAACCGTTAGGTACGCCCATTATTTTAATCAAATATTTGCTGGAATGAATTATTGCCACCATCAATTTGATTGCCATTTACAGAATTAAATAGTGAAACTATGTGAGTATTCATTCCAAACGGATTCAGGTTTCAGAAAAGGCTTTGCATATTTTCATAACATCGTATTTTCTTTCCAGATCCTTGTTTTACAAACCATGTCAAGTTTCGAGCTAACAAATTGCCTGAATTGACTTTAAAAAACGCTTGCAAACAAGTGCTTGAAACTATTGTTTTTAAATGCTGATGATGATTGAAGATATATGATTGACCCATGAATAATCTTATACCATTTGACTACAATTAATTATCATGTATGTCCAATAAGAGATGAAATAACATACATCAATATACATGTATATGAAATCCATTAACCGTATTTATAGTATTGAAATTACAGTTCGTACTCATACTCATGTACATATAAATGTAACAGTTAACGTCTATCCATATCATTATAATTGTAGACTACATTTTGTCATACGTTATTTTCCTAAGCTGTCACAAATTAATCAAATGCAAGTCCAGTATCATAATACCTTTATACAAATCGCATCAATCAAAATAAATTGTACATTTAACTTGAGTATTACACGATCATTTTATTTTTCTTCGACAGCGTTGCTGTAGTATGCATTTTATATTTTTGTTGTTTTGTTTTATAACAGTTCATGAATTCTTAAATGTAAAAATAGAATTCGCTCCTGGGTGGGCTCGAACCACCAACCTTTCAGTTAACAGCCGAATGCACTAACCAATTGCGCCACAGAAGCAGGTGCGACGCTGCGTATAAGATGTATAACGTACCAGCAAATTTATTTACATGTAGTAATTGATCCCTCATTCCAATGGTGATGAAATCCAAACTGATCGTAATATTTTATATAAAATAGAGCATAGAAGGGCCAAAACCACTATCGTGACACAATTGGTGAAATATTGTGTCACCAGTGATCCTGCTCTTCTAGTGAAGAGATTCAATTTTACTCCAGCAAAATTTTACTTTTTATTTGATAATGAGGATCCTTCTCGTAAAAGTTACCATAACTTTAAACTGTAAAAGCGATTTAAAATAAAATAAGCAAATTTATTTATTTATTTATTTATTTATTTATTCAAATATATTTATACAGGATAGCCTGATCAGCAAGAATACTGTTTTTCGTCAGGGTCCTGATATAACATCATACAATATACATAAAACAATAATTCATTAATATGATAAATATAAATATAAAAAATATGTACAAATAGCATATGACCAGCAGATTCAAGATATACTTTATTAAAATTTTGGACAAAGTTGTATTAAAATAGTTTCAATTTATTTCTAATCATAAAAACACAATTAAGTTTCTATATATATATACAATTAATATACTAATTTTTACGAAAGAGAGAAATAAATTGTTTTGGTTACTCCAGCTAGCACGTGATTATCAGTCAAGCAGAACAATGTCAACACAGACATGACAGAACACCTCACAGCCATACAGCAGGCACACGCACAGGGGTTAGAATGTGGCCGAGTTACCTAAAACCCCATGTCGCCAAGACAAAATTATTAATTTTTCCCAGTTTGGTACAAATATAAGAGTACATGGAAGCAGAACAAGTGCGACTTTATTACAGCAGCACAGCGTTGCATAAAATGTAATACAAGTTTTGATGATCCCACTTCATTAAAAATGTTAATGCCCATTGGAAATGTGTCGCCAAATCGACCGAAACATACGTTACTGTTATGATACTAAATAAATGGATATGATTAGATGCTGATATCTGTACAATGTTATTGTTTTTCTAACCATGAGAACATTGCACAGAAGTAAAAACATGTTTGAACATCAGGTTACAAAATAAATTTGACTGGGAACATATGAAACAGACAGCATACAAAAGTAGATTTAAGAGGTGTAACATACGTTACTACGATTTCAAAATATAGGTAACCACTATAATATGAACAACTATTACGGAGTGATATAATGAAGTAGATCGTTATTACGAGAAAATGAAAACTAAGTTCAACTAAATGCTGCCAATTTAACCGATCGAATGCAAAGGTTTAACTTACGTGACGTCACATACGTTACCATGCATTCATAATTGTGTGTATAATATAATGTATTACTATCTAAATTGAAGTTAAATTCGTATACGTAATTTATATGTGGTACAGGGTCAGCTGACCCACAGTATTCTTGCAGAGTAATACATGTATTAGGTGATCATATTTTCGGATTATATACTCTTATGTATGTCCTTTAGATTGGCATTGAAAGTTAACGTTTTGCAAATACTTTTTTTTTTTTTTACTTTTCTGACTTTTCAATTGTGCTGAGATAGTGGTTTTGACCCAGAAATGTTTGCTGATAATTATTTAAAAAACTATGATTGTCTAATGGTCTAGCAATTTGGATAAAACACATAGCGGTATTTATGCCATTGTGTATTATCTAATTTGCATATTTGTAATATGAAGAGCTTAATTCCACAAGGCGCTAAATCCACTTTTTCAACTTTGGAGAAAAGCAGATTACTTTGATGCCGAACTGTGTACACATGCCAATGGGAATATGAAAACGAAGCGTTCTATTATTGTCATGTTATCCTCTTATTCTTCCTAAAATTTGGATTTGTAGATAACTGTTAGCTTATCAATTATATTGTTGACACATGTTTTGGGGGAAGGTGGATTTAGCGCGCCCTTTGGAACTAATCTCTCAATAATAATGATGGAGTACGGAACTTGGCACTACGAGCTTTCTTATTAATTGTATCATTTAATATTATATTCCATACAAAGAGTAGTACAATAGTAACACAAATACTAATACTCTTCTTACTTTATATATATTTGAGAATTTGAAAAGCAACTAATAATAAATAATAATAACGGTTATTTATATAGCGCTGTTTCCGTGAGGATCATAGCGCTAAATATGCTATTTAGGGCGTGTCCCAAACTAAGGTAAAGTCCCGTACTTCAGGCGAACGAACATGGCCTTTATATAATACTAATAATATATTACATCTATATAGCGCTTAATCATGTTAATATAATGTTTCTAAGCGCATTATTATTACCCTCAGTTACAAACCCGCACAATTATCTTGCGCACCGTCTCAACTCCCCGGGGAGCATACTAGCCCAGCTGCCCACCGGGCGCTGAAGGCTAATTAACCCCCGACCAAGTACCCATTTATACTCCTTTATATTTATGTGTGATCGGGTGATATGGCTGATTGTCACGTTTCATTCTGTGTGAAGTTCTACATTATCATTGACTTACCATCTAAGATCGATGTTTTTGTTTGTTTTCAATTTCATTACCCAATTAAAACATGTCACGTTCAAGACAGCAGCCGCGTGAGTCATGGGCATTTCAATGACAATGCAATGTGTATCAAGGCAACATGTTGTTTGGAACTAGACATTTCTTAAGAATTTTGATAATTATCGACACAATGTCAGTTAACAAAAAAGTACCTCAATGATTTATATCTGAAATGAAGTGACCATTACGACTAGAGACATTTAAAATGACTTCAATTGATGTTTAGTAAAGCTTGAATAATGCTTTACATCCAACTGTAGAGAGCTTTGAACGTGCGGATTAATTGAGAAAATTTGCTATTTTAGTGGTTTCTTACATCCACCCCTTGTAACCTTTAACTCCTATTTGTCCTACAGCCTGCTCGTACTTAATTAATTTTATTTGGTACATCAGTTTATCAATAAACATTGTCCTTAACTCAAAGGCATTGACTACCCCCCCCCCCCCCCCCCCCCCGAGAGTTTGAAATTGATGCCTCAAAGGATACCTCCGATTCCAAGAAAACATTTCGTATTCCGAAAAATCCTGTAATATTCTATTCTGGTAAGATAAGTTATTGTAATTTTGGGGAAGCAAAGTGGTTAAGATTTTTTGTTTTTGCTTGTTAGGTAGGAAACGTGGAATGACGATATTCGAGCAAAAGACACGACCGCCCCCTCCCCCCTTCTTTGTTCGCTCCTGACTTGCAGCTCCATGCCCAGCACACATCTCCCCTATATAATACAAACAGGGGGTCAAGTTGAACTTTAAAGGTAGTTCAGATTCGTAAAATCAGATGCGCGGCGCCATCTTGCGTACGCGTTGCGCACGGTGCGTGATGCACGTTAGCTCAGTGTCATGCGGTGCGCGCAAACTAGCCTAGTTCAAAATGGCGACCCGCGGTGTAGCATCCCCACGCTTGATGCCCTTTAACTCTAAGTTAGACTTAACATTATGGAAACCCGTTAGTTTAGATATATACAATCGATAAACTTGTATTAAAACACCCCATAGCATATTAGGGAACATAGGCGTAGGAGGCGGGGGGGGGGGGGGGGCTGAAGCCCCCTGGAGTTTTGTAATGTCGTCATATTCGGGCAAAAATCACCTCAGATTCGGGACGAAATCACCTCAGATTCGGGCAAAACATGTCATAATTCGGTGCAAACTTATTCTATATTCGGGCAAACTCATGTTGCGTTCGGGCAAATTCATTTTCAATATCTTATACCCGGTTAATAATGGTTCGTATTTGGGCAAATTTGTCTTTTTTTCGGACTAAACAATAAGAAATATATGATTTTGGGCATGAAAGAGGAGAAGACCTCTTTTTCTTCTTTTCTTGTCATGTAAAAACGGGAATGATAATCATTCGGGCAAAAAACATCAGCCCCGCCCCCCCCCCCCCCCCCCCAACCTGAGGAATGTGTGTTCCTACGCACATGTTTGGGAAACACCACAACCATATCGTACTCGATCCTCCAACTCTTTTCCGATCACGCCCCTCTTATATTGTCACTAAAATGGCCTACCTGGGGGCGTTTCACAAATATTTGACTTACACTATGGAAAGCCGTTAGTTTCTGTGGAAAATGGCCCCAAAGTCGTTGAAATCCAATAATTATAATTTTAAGGAAAAATACAATTTATTTTATATAATCCAGTAGATTTCATGCCACTTGGAGTATCATTGGATTTTTAAGACTCACGTATTTGCATGTTTGCATTTAATGTTACAAATGACCGTTTATAATTTCCAGTCTAACTTAGAATTTAAATTCAACTTAAAATTTGTGTGAAACACCCCCTGCACTGTTCCTCTGACATTATAATGTCTTACCTTTGGTACATCTTTGCTATTCCTAGCGAAATCACAGCCATATTCCTTGCTGACACATCAGGATCCATGCAGAGCCACAATATCATATCCATGTAACATTGATAAGATCAAGCCGTATAAGATCCTTTAATCCAATTGAGTTTTTGAATATCACATCGAATCGTCTTTACTTCTCACTGCGAAACATTGCAGTAGAGCACATTACCTGTGTTTAATACGTAACAACCAACACAGCATACTCCCAGCGAGATATCGTTATAATAATGGTGATATTATAACATTCCTTATTGCGTTTGCTGTTCATAAAATGAGCAAACAAGCGGATATAAAGCATATTGTGATGAAAAGCTTCTTTTTTTTTGTGTACGTCAAGTGCCAACACAAAAGCAGCAATATTATCGCCACTACTGCTAAAACATCCCCTGAATGGGCAGGGAAATAAAAGATAGAAACTGGTTTGTTTGTACCGAATGACAATTTCTATAGGGCCCTTGGAAATGAAAAGGAGTGATCTATTCTGTATTTACCTTCGAAGAAAAACGGTAAATATTGGGCATAGAATGAAAGCATTCGATATTGAAAACTGAGCATAGAAAACATGGGAAACTGAAAGACAATAGTACAAAAGGATGGCAAACGAGGAATGAAAAGCCCTATACAGAACACAGCTTGTATAATTTTTTACTCGCCATTGTTTAACAGCAGATGTTCCTTTCATCCACTTTTAAAAGCAGTTTTACTTTCAAATAAAACCGCGGATTGTATCCCTATTAAATGGAGAGTGGCATAAAGAGAAAGAGAGAGCGAGGGAGAGAAAGGAAGAGAGGGAGGGACAAATTACAGGAGATATGGTTTTAGTTCCTTGTTCGAAGTATGAGATTAAAGGGACCTCATCCCCGTGTCTGCGGGCGCTCTTCAACAATGTTTCAAAGTATCACTTTGTCACAACGACCCAATTATCGTCTCGTCAAGATGTAGTATCTGTGTATTTCCCAGTAATATTGGAAACTGCGAAAATATGATCCTTATTAATTAGTAACTCATATTTTATACATCAATGTATTTATAATGTGCATATGTATTTGTATGACTATAACATCCTTTATAATCCATGCTTAACATCCTTTAAAATACGAAATTCCGATCCTTTAAAACTCTAAGCACATTGTTTGTACCTTGATCAGTATTATACCAACAAACTTTGACGCTATCATGTTGTGTCCCATGGCAATATAGCTAGAAACAAACCCTGATAACTTCGATAGTTTGTTGTTTTCAATAATGTGAATAAACATTCCATGAAAAATATAAAGTCTACTGCAAGACCTTTTTATCTAGTAGTCAAATTACCTGAGTATTTGTCAGTGTTCGTTAAATATATGACTAATAACAAGCGAATTGTAATCATTTGCGAGTTCTTATAATTTTTCATAAATATTTTGCGGTTTCTCAAAACATTCTATTTTTGAACAATATAGAATATAATCTAATATTCATTGTGCTGACAAACTATAATCAAACTTATTCGATACAAGATGAATGTTCCACTCACAAGTTAATTATTTCCTTAGATAAAAGTGCTGCATTTTTATGTGTAGTGATATCCCTTGCAATTTCTCACTATGTATGATTGGATGTTCTTTCATGTTGTTCAATGTTATATGATTTAGTATTGTTCTAAATTAGGTTATCTCGATGCATATACCGTATACATACAATAATTTCATATCCAACCTTGATTGAACTTCAAATCGAATGTAATTCAAGACTATGATTTAACTTAAAGTTTTGTTTTGATAGTTTTGTAGGCTAGAGTGCAATAAGAAAACATACATTTTACCGGTGTTTGAACGTGACCTACAAATCACCAAGCTTAGGCATCGACTACCAGCTTAAATGAGATGACCATGAACATACAAATAATTAATCAAACAGATAAAGAATTGTTCCATGTCATTAACCTGCTATAGTCTCAAATTATGTTTTTGTATTGGCGTCACAAATATTTAATTGGTTTCATTAAATTGAATACTGGTCCAGGTTTTATGTATAGTTTTCGTGATTATTCGTCTGTTTTCCACTCCGAAAAGTCGGATTCTAAAGCAAATTGGTTTCTCTCGTATCACAAGCGACATAATTATAAAGTGTGTCCTGAAACGAATCAGTAAATTGTTGTACTGCCAGTGGAATACAATTTGTAATTTGTTGAACCAATCATTGTTAATTGGAACCAATCACTCATTGTAAATTGGAAACAATCACTCATTGTAAATTACACGAAAGGATTCCCATCCTT
>JBAMJV010010245.1:0-85210 GCA_037951105.1 Echinarachnius parma | reverse complement strand
ATCACTGAAATGGAATATGTCCCGATGCCTATCTACATGTATCTATCTATCTACCTATCTACCTCATATCTACCTACCTACCTACCTATCTATCTAGGCTATCTCTATCTATCTATCTATCTATCTATCTATCTATCTATCTATCTATCTATCTATCTATCTATCTATCTATATCTATCTATCTATCTATCTCTATCTATCTATCTATCTCTATCTATCTATCTCTATCTATCTATCTATATTATATCTATCTATCTATCTAGAATAAAATAGAGTAACTTAGTTAAGTCGTCATACAGACTGTTTCACCGTCCTCACGGCTCATCAGTGACAAGATCAGTCACTGATGAGCCGTGAGGACGGTGAAACAGTCTGTATGACGACTTAACTAAGTTACTCTATTTTATTCTACTACAGCTCCTAATACCATAGTCGAGCACTTTTGGAAATTGTAGATTTACCACGATTCCTATCTATCTATCTATCTATATATCTATATCTATCTATCTATCTATCTATCTATCTATCTATCTATCTATCTATCTACCCTGATAGCAGACTGACGTCTTTATGACGTCTTAATTTGGTCGTAAACTGGTAAACACGTCATGTCGTACAAACGATCAGAATACGACGTCATTATGACGTATTTTAAAGACCATTTTTGACATGATGACTTATGTCGTATAAAAGACGTAAAATTGACGTCATTATAACATCTTTAAACGACCATTTTTCCACTATTTATTTTTGTCGTAGGAAAGACGTAAAAACGATGTCATTATAACGTCGTTCAAAGACCATTTTTAAGAATGTATTATTGTCGTATAGAAGACATGATAACGACGTCTTTATAATGTCGTTTAAAACCATTTTTGCCATACGGGTTTATGTCGTATCAATAACGCTATAAAGACGTAAGTTTGACGTCTTTTCAAGACCAATTTTTTGCCATCATTTTTTGTCGTATGGACGCCCTTTTTACGACGTTAATGTGACGTATTTCAAAGACCATATTCCAATTGTTTTTTGCCGTATGGAAGGACGTAAAAATTACGTTAATATTACGTCATTTAAAGATCACTTTTTCAGTATTTATTTTTGTCGTATAGAAGACGTAACAACGACGTCTTTATGATGTCTTTGAAAGACTATTTTGCCATCATTTTTTGTCGTATGGACGACCACTTTACGACGTCATTTTGAAGTCTTTTCAAGACTATTTTTTTGCCATCATTTTTTGTCGTATGGACGACCTTTTTACTACGTCATTTTGACGTCTTTCAAAGACCATTTTTTTCACTATTTATTTTGTCATAAAAACGTCTAAAAATTGACGTCTTGATGATGTCTTTTAAAGACTATTTTTGCCATTATGGTTTGTGTCGTACGACGACGTTAATACGACGTCATTATGATGTGATTTCAAGACTAGTTTTTGCCATCATTTATTGTCGTATGGACGACCTTTTTACAACGTCATTGTGACGTCTTTCAAAGACCATTTTTTCCAATGCTTTTTCGTCATATTAAGAATGTAAAAACGACGTCATTATCACGTCATTAAAAGATCATTTTTAAGTATTTATTTTTGTAGTATAAAAGGCTTTATAATGACGTCTTTATAATGTCTTTGAAAGGACCATTTTTGCCATTAAGGTTTGTGTCGTACGCACGACAATATTAAGACGTCATTATGACGTCTTTACAAGACTAGTTTTTGCCATCATTTTTTGTCGTATGAACGACCTCATTACGTCATTGTGACGTCTTTTAAAAAACATTTTTTCCAATTATTTTTTGTCGTATAGACGACGTTATTACAACGTGATTATGACGTCTTTCAAAGACATTTAAACAATTATTTTGGCGTATTATTTTATGACGTCAATAAGACGTCTTTATGTCGTCTAAATGGCGTAATTTATGGTACAAATTGACGTCTTCAAGACGTCGTAAAGACGCCTTTTCGGAAAAAGATACGTCATTATCACGTCAAAATATGACGTCTATATGACGGTAAACGCGGGTGCAAAATCTTCACTTTTTGACGTGAATTTATGACGTCTTTAAGACGACGTACACGACGTGAAAATCACGTCAAATCAATACGTAAAAATCACGTCTTATTTTGACCAATACGACGTCTTTATGTCGTCTTAATAACGTAATTAATGGAACAAATTGACGACTTAAAGACGTCATAAAGACGCCTTTTCGGATAAAAATATGTCATTATCACGTCAAAATATGACGTCTATATCACGGTAAACGCGGGAGCAAAATCTTCACTTTTTGACGTGAATTTACGACGTCTTAAAGACGACGTACACAAGGTGAAAATCACATCAAATCCAGACGTAAAAATCACGTCTTATTTTGACCAATACGACGTCTTTATGTCGTCTTAATAACGTAATTAATGGAACAAATTGACGACTTAAAGACGTCATAAAGACCCCTTTTCGAATAAAAATACGTCCTTATCACGTCAAAATATGACGTCTATATCACGGTAAACGCGGGTGCAAAATCTTCACTTTTTGACGTGAATTTACGACGTCTTAAAGACGACGTACACAAGGTGGATATGACGTCAAATCCAGACGTAAAAAGCACGTCTTATATTGACCAATAAGACGTCTTTATGTCGTCTAAATGGCGTAATTTATGGTACAAATTGACGTCTTAAAGACGTTGTAAAGACAACTTTTCGGGGAAAAATACGTCATTATCACGTTAAAATATGACGTCTATATGACGGTAAACGCGGGTGCAAAATCTTAAGTTTTTGACGTGAATTTACGACGTCTTAAAGACGACGTACATAGGGTGGAAATGACGTCAAATCCAGACGTAACAATCACGTCTTATATTGACCAATAAGACGTCTTTATGTTGTCTAAATGGCGTAATTTATGGTACAAATTGACGTCTTCAAGACGTCGTAAAGACGCCTTTTCGGAAAAAGATACGTCATTATCACGTCAAAATATGACGTCTATATGACGGTAAACGCTGGGTGCAAAATCTTCAATTTTTGACGTGAATTTAAGACGTCTTTAAGACGACGTGCACGACGAAAAACGACGTAAATTTGACGTCATTTTTACCAGTGTTTGCTATCAGGGTATCTATCTATCTATCTATCTATCTATATCTATCTATCTATCTATCTATTATATCTATCTATCTATCCGATATCTATCTATATATCTATCTATCTATCTATCTATCTATCTATCTATCTATCTATCTATCTATCTATCTATCTATCTATCTATCTATCTATCTATCTATCTATCTATCTATCTATCTATCTATCTATCTATCTATCTATCTATCTATCTATCTATCTATCTATCTATATGTCTGTCTGTCTGTCTGTCTGTCTGTCTGTCAATCTATCTATCTATCTATTCTATAATTATGTTTTGTCCCTCCATGTGGAAGGGGGGGGGGGGGGGGGGTCCCAGGGCCGGGGTTCCCCTTTCCCGTGAAATGATTTTGATATGCATGGATGGTTTACATTATTTTTTGTCGCTAATTTCAATTCTTCATTTGGCGACTACTCATCAGGCAACATCCTGAATAATTTGACGATCTAATATTTAATTTGGAAGGGTAAAAGCAAACTAATGATGGAGCTACAGGAGGCAGAGAGAATAGAACTGCTAAGGGGTAAAACAGGTAATGAGTTTTGTTCATTGAAGTATATGAAAGGGATGAGAGAAAACATTTTATGGAGGGTTTTTTAGTGACTGTATTGTCTGACTGCATGTGCATTGGCATTGCATTGTGTGAAAGCAAGCTGAAGCTTAAAACTAGCACCGGTTGCGTAGTCCCGTCTATTCATTTTCGTGTCGTTTAAGAGGTAAATGACTCTTACTTCAAAGTCTTCTGCATTTTCTTCAGAAACGTGCTTAAAACAAATGCATGCATGAGATTGCATAGTTATAAGGAAATGTACACTTTACCGCAACACTCGGCTCTGGCAGCCTAACCTCTGTGCGGCGCACTTGTTACTTCATAATGCGCACACAACTCGTCTCTAATAAACTGTCTAACTAAGACATCTAAAAAGGGGCTAAAAAGTAACACTGTACACAGTAGTAACACTAACAAAGCTACAGTAACACAGTGTCAGTGACTCAGTCACACACGAATTAAGTTAACCGTATCTACATGATCTAGTAAAGCCAGTCAAGGCAAAGGCAAGCCACTGCGTGAGACGCTTATTTTTGCATGCTAAACTGGTAGGGAGAAAGTTGTAAAAACGTGACGAAAATGGCTGATTATTGTTATTTTTAGAGCTTAAATTTAATTCTTTATCTGAATAATATTATTATCGGGGGGGGGGGGGGGGGGGGCACCCCCCGAACATCTAAATTTCTAGACAAAAGAATGTCGGAAACTATAAACAGAAAGAAAACAAAATCCGAATGAAGCCGTGGCAGAAAAGTGTAATTTACCCTAGTCTTTTTCTCTCACCTTGGCCTTTTGGGAGGCACAACATACTTCGCCAGAAACCAACATTTTTCTTTGGGGCACTACAAATTCTAATAATTGACAAAATTAACTTGCCTGACTGGGAATCCAAAATTAACAGACATTTGTTTGTTATGCTTTGATTGCGGCCTCTTAATTCTGTTTTAGGGCGAGCAAAATTGTATAAATCTCTATTTTATTTACTTGCCTGACTAGGCCACTACGAATGAAAATTAATTTCTAGCATTGATATTCCTCTTGCAGGTCTTGGGTTTAACATCAAGGGTGGCGAAGACCAGCCCCTCATTCAAGGAGACACAGGTATCTTTGTCACCAAGATCAGGGACGAAGGGGCAGCTGCAAAGGACGGCAGACTACAAAAAGGAGATAAAATTATAGAGGTAATATTGAATATTCGCTGTCCAAAAAAAATGGACAATCAGCCACATGCATTCTCTACCAAGACATGCTCAAACTTTCAAAGCATGGCTTAAAGAATGGATGTTCTATACAATTACATAGAAAATCAGTTCTTTTAGTCATGCCTAAGGTACAGATATTTTCTCACTTCAGAGTCGGGGCTTCAACATTGCCTGGTGTAACTTTCTTAGTTTGGATATGAATTTTTGGTGTTATGAAATATTAATAGAAATGGAAAATTGTTCAGAACAATTTAATTCTGAATATAAACTCACCAAATGGTTACATTTTGATATTTCAGGGATGCCAGTTTTCAGAAAAAGGCCTATATTCAGGCCTTTTCCTGAAATTCAGGGTTGTACCACACATAGGTACATTACAGTAGCATTGTGTGGAGATCAACCGCTTCCGCCTGCTGCACTATCCAAAAAATGAACAATTTTTGTCGGCCGATTTCTCCCTAAATTTACCAGCAAATGCAAAAAAACTTTTGTTTATGTGATCCCTAAGTCATATACTTTGATAATAATTACCGATTTTGTTGTTTTGAAGATTGCAAAATGTAGAAAAAAAAGAAGATTATTTCCCGTCTGTTTTCATTACCGATGTATCCTAACACACAACGTTCAACTGATGAACGGTACAGTGTATGAATAGGCAGCATGGTAATCTCCCGTGTATTACCATATATTGCGTGTAAATGGTCCACCTAAGTGATATACTTTGTAGATGTGGGTTGTACCTTGCTAGTATCCCTGAATTGTCATATTCTCTCCTGATGAGGATATCACAATATAACACATGAAATTACAAATGTTGAAGTTAGGATTTGATGCAATTAAAATAACAAATTTACATCAAGCTTCAGTAAATTTGTTACTACTGTCAATTACTTCCTCTACAATACATGTATATTCATACTAGAGCTGAGTCAAACCGGATAATTTGCATTTCGAATATGAGTCGTGTAAAAACGGTCGGATATCGAATATTCAGAAAAAAAAATTTTTCTTTTTTTTTTTTTTCTTTTTTTTCTCATAATTTTTAAAATAAATATTCTGTCCGTTTTTTTCAATTAGAATCGGCAGTACAGTGTGATGTTAGTGTACAAACTGCTGTCAAGATGAAATACTTTGATATCTCATCATAGATTCTTCTAAATTTGGCACTCACTATACAATCCTCTTACCAAGGCTTTGGTTTATTATTTGTTTTGTTTATTTGTAATTTATGTTAAAATACCTTAACTTTTAACTTTAGCAATAGATAAGCAGGGTTCAATGTGCCATTTTCTGATCGAATCTATCGAATGGGGATTACAAAATTAAACAGGAAAAAAAAAAAAAATAAATAAATAAAATAAATAAATAAAATTAAAAAAATCAATTTTTTTGTTTTCTTTTTTTTTCTTCGGATATTCGTATCCGAAAATTTGTATTCGGTATCCGACCTTCACGGTCGGATATCGAATAGCCATTCGATTTGACTCAGCTCTAATTCATACTAGTCTAGCTTTTAGCTAAACATGTACATGTTTGAGTTGTAATGCTGAAATAATGTTATAAAGGAAGAAACATGCAACATAAATTGCTTTATACATTTATATAAATATAATATGTTTTTTTAAATCTCTGATTGATGCAGATAAATGGTGAAGATGTTCGAGCTGTACCACACAAGAGAGCAGTGGACCTATTTGTCAATGCTGGGGAATCTGTCGTCCTTGTAGTACAACATGGTGCAGAAGCAATATTACGGGTAAATTAATAATTATGTAGATCAGTATTAGGGATGTTAGGCTGAAAATTCAAATGCATTATATTAGGACAATTTTGCAGTCTTTGTGAAGAACAGAATTTATCATTCAAGATGCCAAAAAAATGAAGTATTTACATTAATCGGTTATCGAGATATGATTTTTTAATTATTTTTTTGGGGGGGTGTTTCCTGAACATTTTGTATAGGGTTTCACTGTAGAAGCATGGCACCGGGGGTTACAAAAGTCTTGAGAAGAGTATACAGTATACAATTTCAAATTAAGTTTGATGTGCCATATCTCCAAAAATAATTCTTGTTTTCAGTTGAAAATTGAAATATGACATCCTTAGTTGATTCTTCTTCAATTCCAAAAAAAAAATTCATACAAACTTAAAATTATCAATAGCGTTGCCATGGAAACAAAAACAAAGAAAATAAAAGAAAATAAATGAAATATCACCTTTTTCATCACAATATAGTATAATTAAGCACCTTGCATCCCGGAATAATGGCAAACAAATATTTTGATACAACTAATTTCATCAAATGTCCTGTTGCCATGGTAACAAACAATAAAAAACAAAGAAAAACAAAGAAAAACAAAGAAAAAAAAATATTATTCACTTCAAAATCCTACAAAGTTCCATCAAAGATAAGTATCAAGATAAGTATCTTAAGTCTTCAGGAATTATATTTGGAAGTTATAGTACATGATGTTAATTGATTGATTTAAAATAGTGAAAAAGAACTGTTTAAAAGGAGAAATCATTGACTACAAAATTCTTCAAAAACCATCAGAAATTATTCACCACAAAACCCTTCAAAGTCCAACAAAATAAGTATCTAAAGTGTCCAGGATTTATCTTAGATCTTGAATGATATGACCAGAATATCATTCTTACATTTGCAATAGCGATATCATCGCTATGTTGCTCCCTTTTGATGCAATATCCCCATCAAATCTATTTTTTTCTTCATATTTCTCCACGAGATGAATTTCAATCAAAATACGAGGGAGTGTATTCGCCAATCGTAAGAGCCAATTCCCCGAATTTTCTCATATTTTCCATAAGGAAATTCCCCGCTCGCAACGCACGTGGCCTATGTGCAAGACGGTGACATCACGATCTTTCTTCGTTTGTTCTTACTCCCCGTGATTTCAGAGCACGCAAAATCAAAATATTCACGTCGTTTTCTGTCAAAAACATTGATTATGAACTTAATAATGGAGTGATAAATCATGAAAAACTTACGTCAAACACCTTTTACAGAGAAAAAAATACATTTTTATGAAGTAAAAGTGGTTTCTGGCTGGAAAAACTTTAGTTCGTCCGCTCGGTTATCGCACAGCGTGGAGGGCTGAGTCCCCGCGCGCGGAGGGCTGAGTTCCCGCTGAGTCGGGGAATCAGATCTTGATTTTTTTCATCGGAAATTCACGATTATCTTTACATGATCCTGGACGATTTATCTCTTCATTTTTGGTTCAGAGATAGATAACATATTGATAATCAATCTCCAAGTATCCGCTAACACAAAAAAGTTAATTTTCTTATGAAAAAAATCGCTAAGATAACAAACTTTTTTTCATTGCGCAAGGCTACATGAAGTTGCGGGGTAAGAAAGTAACGGAACGCGCATTGATTTAGCCTGTATATTTATGAATGGCATACCGAAGTTTCGGCATGATCAGGCCCCAGGATCACTTTCAGATTTCGATGTAAACATTGCAAGTTTTCCCCAGAGCAGCGCGAGAGCGGTGCCATGCCGCTACGATACGCGTCAAACACACCGGATGGTTCAATGACCGCATTTTAGCTCATCTTTACTGCGCTATTTTGATAATTTCTACGATTCTACTTGTGAAGAAAATGGTCTCAACATTGGAATATAAATCTAAACTACGGTAATACTTATTCAATTTGCTCATTCATGCTGAGATTGATTTTTAATGATTTTTTTAAAGATCGTGTGTTTCTGAACCTTATGACTGTACTGCACATACCTCTCCGATTTCAGGATTATAATGCGTGCGTCTAACATCCCTATCAGTATACTCTTTAAATAGAACATTGCCAGAAATTATAATGTCCTTTCATGGCAGGTACAATGTAGTAGCTTACATGTAATTCATGCTTGTATGACTTT
This sequence comes from Echinarachnius parma, assembly GCA_037951105.1. NCBI lineage: Eukaryota > Metazoa > Echinodermata > Echinoidea > Clypeasteroida > Echinarachniidae > Echinarachnius > Echinarachnius parma. The sequence goes on along the minus strand of JBAMJV010010245.1, from coordinate 76,399 downwards.
GCCAGAAAATACACGGGGGCAAAGGTCGATTCGCCCCCGATACCTTTAAAATCGCCCCCGTGAGCCACGGCACGGGGGCGAAAAAAAAAAAAAATCTTTTTGCATGATCAGAAAGCGCCAGAAACGTACCAAACATGGCATAATTCAAGTTCAAGTTCAAGTTCAGTTTATTTCACATCACATTAAAAAATACATCAAAATATACATCAGAATATATACATAGGAAACAATGTAGAAAAAACAGTATTCGAGAGTATATATATACAAACATCTAAAACATCTACACACAGCAATACAAGGACATGATAAAATAGTAATAATAAGCCGTAGAGGATGTGAGGGAAAGGCAAAGGCCATTGGCCTGTCAAGGCCTTTCCCTTTATTAGCTACGACTTATTGAAATGAATATAAAAATTAATTACAAAACACACATAACACATAAAAAGCAGGCATTTAAATTATAGATCTATTGTAATGATGTACTATTCAATAATCCTTTAAACTTCCTTTTAAAATTACCTAGAGTTGGACACTGTTTCAATTCATCAGGCAAATCATTCCACACTATCGCACCTTGATAACTAATAATTGATCTAGAAAATTTATATTTACAGAACGGAGTATATATTTTATGTGAATTCCTTGTTTTATACACATTAATATCCCTATTATATTTAAAATATCCATTAAAAAGAGGAGGTAATAAGTTTTTGAAATATGAATACATAAAACATGCATTCTGCAATTTATTTATGTCATATACATTTAATATTTTCAATTTAAAAAATAACTTATGTGTATGTGCTAAATAATGTGATTTAGTAATCGCACGAACAGCCCTTTTCTGTAATAAAAAGAGTCTATTCAATAAATAAAATGAGCAATTGCCCCAAACAATATTACAATAACTTAAATGTGATAAAACCATACTATTGTATATATTCACTAAAATTCGCAAAGGCAAAATATACTTCAAATTATTTAATACTCCAACTATTCTCGAAATCTTTAAAGAAATATAACTAATATGCTCGTTCCAACTTAATTTTTCATCTATAAATACACCAAGAAATTTAGTACATTTTACTTGATTTATTACAACCCCATTTAATTGAATATTTATCAAATCTTCATTAATATCTAAATTATGTGGTCTAAATATTATATAACATGTTTTACTATAATTAATTTGGAGTTTATTGGCTATAAACCATGATTGCACTATACCCATTTCTACATTAATTACATCATTTAAATGTTCTAAATCTTTACCCGACACATATAGGCTGGTATCATCAGCAAATAAAAGTACAGATAAAACATCACTTACATATTGCAAATCATTAACATAAAGCAAAAACAAAAGAGGTCCCAGGTTAGATCCCTGAGGTACACCAACAGAAATATTTCTATACTGAGAATGATGTCCATCTATACATACATACTGTGTCCTATTACTTAAATAACTTTGAAACCATTTTAATGCGATACCTCTTATTCCATAAAAATTAAGTTTTTGTAATAAAATAGAATGATCAATACAATCAAATGACTTTGACAAAAAAAAAAGTCCTATAACTGTTTCTTTTTGCTCAAAGGCTTTGGCGAGTTTATCTGTAAAATCAATGAGGGCATGACTAGTACTGTATCCTTTTCTAAATCCAAATTGTTTACTGTATAAAATATTGTGTTTATCAACAAAATATATCAATTTATTATATACAATTTTTTCTAAAATTTTACTAAAAATTGATAAAACAGAAACAGGTCTATAGTTATTCAATAAAGTTTTACTACCTCCTTTAAAAACTGGTATAACCTTTGCAATTTTTAATGCACTAGGAAAAACACCTTCCTCAAGAGAACAATTAAAAATATTACACAAAGGAGAAACAATTGCATCAATAGAACATTTCAACACTTTAGGACTAATTCCATCAGACCCTGCTGATTTATTTACATCTAAATTTAAAACAATATTAATAATGTCTAATTTTAAAATTGGGCTAAAAAACAAAGAGTCCAAACAATTTCCATGCAAATAACTATTGAAAGAACGAGTACTATCTCCTGAGTTATGTACATTATCATGAATTTTCTTTCCAATAGTACTAAAAAAATCATTAAACAAATTAGACATTTCAACCTTATCAACTACAACATCTCCTTCATGCTCAATTTCCTTAATAGGGTCCTTATATGTTTTCTTATTCAATACTTCATTTATTATACTCCATGTTTTTCTTGCATTATTCAAAGCATCTTTAAATTTAGCATCGTAGTATTTACGTTTAGCATCTCGTATTGCACTATTTACCGTGTTTCTGTAACATTTATACACCTGTTCTCGATAGGTAGTAGTATTTTTCAAATTTATGTTTACACATTTTCTTAATTTCAACAGTAAGCCATGGTTTAACTAACTGATGTTTCTTTTTCCTTATCTGAACTTCTGGGAAACATTCATCATATAATTTACAATATATTTCAATAAACTTACTGTATTTTTGATTTACATCTTTAATATAATCCAAAATACTCCAATTAACAGAATGTAACTTTGATTGAAATGTTTGAATATTGGGCAATTCCAAGCAAACATTGACATAAGCACCCATTTTTCAAATTCGTCGAATCATAACATATTTGGTATCAAATTAAAGCTTAAAGATCAAACTATTCAGAAATGCATTTTGTTCAAAAAAAAATTTGCCGTAAACTATTATTTCATAGGAATTAATTAGCATAAATTAATTTTCAATTATTTTCACAAAATATACTTGTAAATATTAAGCTTAAAAGAGCTGCAAAAATAGGTTTTCATAACATTTTCTTTCAGTGTTGGTAAGAACATTACTTCAATTTATCAGATAAATATCTATTTCGGCATTTTCGCTCTTTGTTCTGCTTCAGTGACTGTTTCATTTATAGTCATCTATATGTCACGCTGTTACCCTAAAAACAGGTATTTTTAATATTTCTGGAAAAATATGAATGGGAATGAAATTATTTTTTGTTTCTTCTTCATTCACCCATAGAGCTATATTATGGATGCTAAATAGCAGCATTATCTTTTACCACTAATAAATCTAAGCAATATCAATTTGGTCACGCTGTTACTTTTTGGGTAACAGCGTGACGCAACCTACTTTTTTTGGCAATATCTCAAGAATCTTTGGATGGATTCTGTTCAAACTTTGTACAAGACATGTATTCAGAGGTATGGATTATCTGATACATTTTGGGGCCATGAGGTCAAAGGTCAAAGGTCACAGCTAATTAATATGCAAAAAATATATTATTCTCAAGATATTTCAAGAATCCTTGAAGGATGACATGATAATTAATACTGGTATGCGTTCAGTGAAGTAGATGACCTGATTATAGAATTTGGTCATGGGGTCAAAGGTCAACAGGTCAAATTATTGTAGTTTATTTTTTATCTCACAAAAAAATGCCAGAATTAATGTTAGAAAGAGTACTGTAGATAAAAGAAAATTCTATGAAAATGTTTGGAGCACAGGTCAAAGGTCACTCGGATAATTACCAATTCAAACACAAAAACTTACTGACATTGAAATCATGTTACATGTAACAAATCACTTGTAGATATGCACTGTGCCGACATAAAATTAAACATTTGTATGCTAATTTGAGAAATAAGGTCAAAGGTCAGATGTCAAAGGTCTAATATTTTATTGTTGCAATTAAGTTTGTATTTTGTGTTTGATATTTGATGTTTCCTCAAGCTAAATTCTGAAAAAGATAAGAATTTCAGTTTTGTCCAAAAACATTTTTGATCAATAGAGGGCGCTAGGCTGCAAATTTGTGTCATGCGAACCATCATTTCAGAGCATATGGGTTATATTACCCATTCATCTAGTTCTGTATAGATTCTGGATGACTACATCAAAATTATATAATCTTATTCATCTCATCAATATCTCCCATATATATAACATGTACAATTCAGAGGTCACGCTGTTACCGTCACGCTGTTACCGTGCACAGATACGTTTATGATATCATATTTACTATGAACATTGGATTTTTTCTACATTTTTATTTGGATGTTCTAGCTTGATGTCTAGTACAAAGAATCAATGTGACAAAATTGCAAAATGTTCCTGTAGTTCACAGAGTTTGCTTAGTTTCTTACCATGTAAGAAACCCATGTCTTTTTGCCGTCACGCTGTTACCGCAGATATTGATATTCATAATTCATAATTTAGTGGGAATTTTGATTTTCTTTCCTATTGTAAATAATTGGTAGGATAGTGGGAACAGATGCATATCAAAATTTGGTTCTGGACATTTTTATTTTGTGAGTTATTTAGACTTTCATCGTGAGAAACACCCTCCTACCGTCACGCTGTTACCTTGGAATTGCCCTATTACAATCATTAATTTCTCTCTTTATAAATTGTTCATTATATTCATTTACATCATTATCAAAAGTAATAATTATATAAGGGGTTAAATGGTCACTAACATCTGTCAATATAATACCACTATCTTGTACCTTTTCTGTGTAATTATAAAAAATATTATCTAAAATAGTTGCTGAATGTGAAGTAATCCTGGTTGGCCTGAATATTTGAGGTAAATATGAAAATGATATAAAGCAATCAAAAAAATCATTAGCACATGATGAAACATCTAGATTCATTAAGTCAACATTAAAATCACCCAATATAGCACATTCCTTTTTCTCATTATTTATAACATGTAAAGACTCCTGGAATGTATCTATAAAAGTACGTATTGATTGTTGAGGAGGTCTGTATACAACTACAATTATATAATTCATTATCTTATTATACACTTCAATAAAAATACTTTCTACACTTTCATTACAGACATCTAAATCTATTCTTCTTTTAAATTTAATATCATCATGAATAAATATCCCTACACCACCACCTCTTTTTTCATGTTGACAATTACTAATAAATGAATGTTGAGGAAGAGGATAATGTTCATCGTCACCATCTTTCAACCAAGTTTCAGTGACGCCAATAATTGATTTACAAGGCCTCTTAACAGTTTGAACACATTCTAAAAAATTATCATAATTACGTTTCAGGCTACGACAATTAAAATGGAACAAAGATAGTGTATTACTTTTATCAAATAGTTTATTATATTCATAAAATTCGTGTGGGGTATAATATTTATTGTCAGTGCCAAATTCTCTATTATGAATGGAAGCTAAAGAGTCATTTTGTCTATTAAGTCTATTACAAAGAAAACAATTGTTACAATTTACATCAGAATTCTGCCTGTTGCAAAGAACACATGTACACATACCAGACAAAGAATAAATACACACACAGTACAAAACAGAGAAAAAAATAAAAAATAAAAAATACAGGTATAAAATATACTAAGTAAATGTGCACTTTTCAAATTCACTATGGTCTATGCACTAGTATACAAAAGTAAGAGTTTATCTATGAAATTTAAAGTAAAGTATATGGCACTGGTTCTGCTGGGCATCTACGTCCAAATGGATAATACTATAGATTGAGTAGCATTGTTGAGTAGCATTGAGTATTACATTTAAAAAAAAAAATATATCTATATATATATATATATACATTTATTGTTGTTAAGTATCAATTATTCACAAATTGTTCAAAATTAATTGATCAAGAATCCCAAAGTTATTAAAAGAGAGAGTGTCATCCTGGCTTTAAGTATAATGTTGAACTGGTTCCATGATTATATGTCTCTATATTCATCAGCTTCAGCTTCAGCTCTTGTCAGACTGTGATCAAACTTTGAGTTTCAATATTGTTTCCTTCGGTTATCCTATTTAAAGTTTGATTACAGTGTTTATAATTATCAACATTTTAAAAGATAAACTATCACGGACTATCACCTATCATACTAATGGTCCTGTAAATTCCTTTCTTGATTCCAGCTTCATTAATCTGCATTACACTCAGCTTGGCGCTGTTACGATTCCAATTCAATTGAAGTACAAGTTGTGCAAACGAATGCAGTAGGCAATCATGTTTGAGCCCAATATTAACTATTTAATTACTCATACATGTTAACTTGCTTTTTGGCTTCTATCGTAAAAGCCAACATCTAGAATCTATAGAGAACTTAATTGAGCCAAGTTATGTATCACTTTAATCATCTGCTTGCCTTCTTTGCAGGTTTTTGTCGCTGCTAGGATCCTCCCGTCAACTGACCACGCTGCTTCCACCTTGGGATGAGCCAAAGTTTTTATGAGGACATCGTAGTTCCTGCTAGTAAGGTCTTCATGTACAGATAGGCCGGTTCTCTTCAGATTTCTCTTCACTTTCATGATTTCGATTTTTTTCTTGTAAGAGCACAGCTTGATGAGAATTGGTCTCGGCTTAGATGTCTTGTTTCCAGGACCCGAGACACGAGGCTTCCCCGATCAATGACTGCCTTCGATGTCATCTGGCGAGAGTGAGCAGGGCAGGTTTGCGTTGAGCGCTTGGATGACAGCTCGGTCGGTGTTTTCTCCAGCCGCTTCTGGAACACCATACAGCCTGATGGAGTTCCGTCGGTTATGTTGTTCTGCATCATGTATCGAGTTCTGCATGGCATCGATGTGGTTTTTCATCTCGTTGATTGATTTTGACAAGTCTTTCACTTCTTGGGCTTTCTCATCTAATGAGTTCTGCATGTCTAGTAGAATTCCATCATGATTTTCAAGTCTATTTTCAGTTTCTAAGATGCGTTTGGAGAGATGCTCCTTCACTTCAACGATTGTGTTTGCGACAATCTTTGCTACACAATTCTGTAGTAGCTTTGTGAATTCAGTATCCTGTAGTAATTGTTTTATAAAACCTGATAAATCAGACTGTGCACAGTTCAAGGTTGGTTTTGACTTGTCTGATTTCTTTTGGCTTGAGGGTTGTTTTTTAGAAGACTTTTTCCCTTTACTAGCTTTCTGGCTTGTGGATGCAGATGTAGTTCGTTTTGATGTTCTTGTGCTTGTGCTTGCACTTGCAGGTGTATTAATAATTTCACTTTCAGTTCCAATATCATCAGAATCTTCAAGATTTGTTGTCACATTAACAGTGTCGGCCATGATGATCAATATTAAAAGTTTATTCAAATGCAAACTGAATTGAATTCATATCATACAGTCAACTGAAAAACATGCACTTTGCGTGATCAATGTATTGTTACGTATTGTATTGCATACATGTACGTACTAACTCACGATGTAGTGTGTGGGACTAAGTAGGTCGGCTGGTAGCTAGTCGGCGTCATTATTCATTTCATAATTCAGCTTCAAAAGTCGATTTTTATATCAAAAGTCAAGATTCATGATATTCGTTACCGTATATGCTCCAAACCAGGCCATTGAAGATGGTGTTAAGACGTTGTTTAAAGCATTTCCTTGATGATATATCGTCAATCGCAATCAGCGTTGATCATCGTTTCTGTGATAACATTAGTTAGATAGATCACATCATAGATCACATCATAGATCATAGATCATAGATCATAGATCACATCATGATAATCATTTATTAGACCCTTGAGCAGTGAAAACGATGTAAACAAAAAAAGAGCCCCCGTGAGCCCCAAAATAGCCCTCGTGAATAATTTCACGAGGGCGTTTTTTTCCCTCAAAATTTTCAAAATCGCCCTCGTGAAAAAAAAAGTATTTTTTTGGTTGTTTCCATGTATAGGTATCCTTTGTAATTGAAGTTGTATTTCATCTTTATTTTGCTAATTTAATGTTCATGATTATATTCAGCATTTTTTGTGTACTATGGATCTTGTTATACCATTGCAAATTGCGGTGTTATTATTCTTGGTCATTGGTGACATTTTTAAAACAATGATAAAAAAAAGTAAACAGTGAAGTCTAAACTTTCATATTCAATTATTATTAGCTCTATTTTCTCATTAACAGAAAAGGGGCACAAAAAGATCCAGCAAGATTGAAAACAGTTCAGGCTGACACAAATACTGTAGTATCCATTATTGGTCCACCAAGCATCTTCCCAGAAAAAAATATTTGTAAACTTCCATATTCAATATAATTTATATTGTTATATATATATTTGTTTATTATACATTTATTTCATGTATTTTGTTTCTACAGAAAAAGTATGAGGATGCTCGAGCAAGAGGATCGGGAGCCGGAGGCAGCAGTGGTGTGCAGTGGTTAGTTCTTCTAGGTGCAGTAGTAGCCGTAGGGGCCTTTGTATGGTTTAAGACAAGACGACGTTAACCCCCCCATCCCCGGAAACCCTCTTAGAGTATTCAAAGCTATATTTTTACCTTATCTACTATATCATTAACATGTAACATCAGTCTGTTTCTTTCTACTTTGAGTGAATGTACAGCTGAAGAAAGGTGGAGAGATGGATTGGATAGTATTAAACTGCAACAAAATATCTGACAGAAAGACACAAATGTCAGTTTCCTTGCCAAGTCACGTTTATGCATTTTAATCAGTGGTGTTTGGTCCTTTAAATTACACCAGCTCTGACTTTAAAGGCGATGGTAAATTTAATTTATGAAGTAATTTGAATTGGAAGTGTGTTAGTGGCATTCTGTCTCGAATCTGAAACTTAAAGAAAGAAATCACGTAGTTCTGATGTGCTTATGCCCTTTTGAACAATTAATCTATAACTGAGGAGTTAGAAATGGAATCAAGATTGGTACATGGATAAAACTTTAAAAGGTATCAACTGTTATTCTTGCTCATGACCTGGTTGTGAATTATAAAAACGCTTGAACTGTGCATATCAAAGTTTGTAAATACTCATTGGAGATTGGGTTGAAGATAATTCCTGCCTAGCTTAATCAAGCCAAAGATGTTTAATGTTGCAAATTAAGGGTCCTGAAATTATAAAAATATCCTATTGTATGATAATAAACCCGAGTTGTGTGATCTAATTATATTTGCATTTATTAGTTGCCTTGTAATGGGTTTGGGTGTAGATTTTTAGGAAAAAAGGAAAGAACAACTTTAATGTACAGAATGAATTAGTATTTTAACTTAAATGGCATACCATTTGAAAAGTTATTTAAGAAATGAAAATGTCCTTATTTGAGATCTTGGATTGTGCATGCTTTGTAGTGATGTTCATGTATGCATTGCAATAACAAAGTATTACTAGTAGTATGAAATCGAAGGGTAAGATTTTATTGTACATAGTGAAAGGTCTTAGGTTTCCCTATGCAAGGAAGTGCTTATTTTGTAACCCCCAAATTATTATTTTTTTTTTCTTAGTGACCCAGTTAGGCAAGTTAAATAGAGATATTGCAAATTATAGTGCTCTAAAACCAGAAATTTGTGGCCCTATTAAAACAACATCAACATCATCAATGAACAAGTCTTTATTTTTTGTCGTTGCCCAGTTTGGCACTTAATGAAACTTTGGTAGCCTGAACCTATTTAAGGTGGCCCCTGGCCAGTGGGCCAGTGCTAGTTTTTGGCCCTGCCATAAAAAGAAATACATGTTGACCCTTCACTCCCTCAGTATCGGTCTCTGTAATGGCTAAACAGTTTGTACAATATCATGCTCATTCATTGGACTGGAGCAAGAGTTAAAAAAGCAATTGTAACAAGAAAATAATTATCTGGCGAGAATGTAGAACTTGAGACGACTAAAAAACTGTGCAATGTCCGAGGCATACTTTTTGTAAAATTGAACTAATTTTGTGCTCTTATTGTGCCATTGTTCTAAAACTTCAACATGATTGCTTAATATGTGCCGACAACTATTACTGCATCACACATTTCTGTTGCACACCGTATGTGCTTATTTTGTTATTATGGTCATTTATTGTGTCTTGTTGTAATTTAGTTTTTATAACATGTCATCTTAATCGTCCCACCATTTTAAAGTCTAGCCTGTGATGGTAGTTTGTTATAGTTAATAAAGAGTGTCAGCTTTATCGTCCCACCTTTCAGAAGTATAGAGTGTAATGGTAGTTCTTTATTTTAAGATGCTGACCATGCCTTGTAATTAGAACATCTTTTTTTCTTCCTTTGACTGAATTTTGATTTGCTGGGGATAAGTGTTATACGAGTACAGTGGAATCTCATTATAACTGAACTCAGGACCATGGATTTTAATACCTTGTTTTATAAAGAGGTAATTTGTTATATCAGAGCTGGTTAAAAGGAGGTTCCACTGTAATGAACATACTTTTGTAAAGATTTATGGTAATTAATGTATTACATCAGCTCCCTGAACAGTTCATTTTTTGTTTGTATTTTATATTACCAATATGTTTTGTGCATACATGATTGTTTGTGTGTTTCTGCATTATGTAATTGTACATGTATTGTACAATTGATTTGTTTCCTTCTGTTATATATTTTTCTGCTACAAAAAACGTTTCCACGCTAGAGACATACAATTTACTTGTGTTGCCTTACACAGACGATTACTAATTTGTAATGAACATGTTAAAAAAAGGCAATTTAGTACCATAGCACATCAACCCTGACAAAAATCATAATTATGAAAATCACTTTTATTGTTTTGGTTACAACATATATATTTTGATTTGATTTTGACGTAATTTATTTTAGTTTGGTTGTTCGATGGTAGTTGGATCATGTAGTGTGAGTTACAGTAGGGTGTGTGTGTTGGTATTATTTTTGTCATAGCTATTTTGGTAATATGATTAAACATTATTGTTTGCCTTTTTAAAATTTGTTTAACACAATTAAAAGTTAATCCTTTTTTCTTTTGTAAGTAGCTCTCAATTTTGTTTCTAATTGTGCCCTTGTGACAGCTTGGTTTAGACGAGGACAATTCCAAGTCACAAGAAGTTTCAACATACATGCAGTATTTACAGGGGTAGTTTAGTTTTGGTAGAGAGGGCGCTGCAGATCACAATTTTTTTGTGAGGTAATGAAAAACTGAGTGTCAAATTTGAGAGAACAGGCAATTTTAATGGCAGAATAAACTTTATTTGGTCAAAATCAACCCAGAAACGGCTGAAATATCAATAAATATATCTGATCTTATAATTATTTGGGGCCCAAATAATTAGATGATTTTTAGAGAAAAAAAAAAAAAAAAATGCTTGCACTTTTTCAAAAATTTTCAAAAGCGTTTTTTAAATAGTTGTTGATGATCTCGCTATTTAATCATTATATCAATAAAACATCACATGCATAATTTTGTATGAAAATGGTTGCAACCAATGCCTTTTTAAAAAGCGCCCTCTTTTGTTTCAATGGCTCTTTTTGAATGATAACAGGCTTTTTACTTAGTCATTTGTAATTTTGTATACCTTTCGAGCATGGTGGAGTTATAACTATTAGTTTATAATGTTACTGTGCAGGTTTTGGCTACTTAAGTTCAGCCTTACCAAAACTAAACCACCCCTTTAAATGATTATGTGTGAGGCATTATTTCCATTACATCATAAATGTGGGTCATTTTTTAACTGCTGTTTTGGCATGGGGTACTTCAATATGTAAAATAAGAATTCAACATTCTTTGCAACAGTAACATTGCTCATCAAGGTGTTAGTATTTTATAAAATAAATAGCCTTTAAGTTTAACCCATTGCTCATCTGAACAATATTGTTAATTAACTGCGTATGTATTATGTTTTTAGTTCACTGGATACATTATATACATGTATGAATATACTGTATGTAAAACAAATTTTCCTTCATTTTTTTTTTTACTGCAGTTTTCTGAAGCCTGCCTCAATTTAAAAAATGCAAATAGTTTTACATACAAGGTTTTACTTTACAAGGCTCCTTTTTGACATTTCAGGTGCTAAATCACCCTGTGACCCCATGTATTTTTTTTCACTGATTATATGCACTGCTATAATGAGTTAACCAACAACTTTTGCACTTGACTCTATCAAGTATTTCCTCTTTTTCTTAAAAAGCCGACAGGATGCGTTACGTTTTAACCGGTTGATGATCTATGAGAGTTGTCGGTTACAAACCACGAGGGGAAATAGAGGGAGAGAACGGGATTAACTTTCTCCGTGCCAAGTTCATCAAAAGTCCATTGAAAATTAGATTCATGTATATATCTATATCCATGTATATGCCTGTGCGTGCACATGGCATAAAGTGGCTTAAAGAATTTCTCTGTAACTACAGTTAGTCTTTAATCAAGGCTTTCCCACAATGCGAGCAGACGAGACAAATAAGTTAAGGTGCACAAGCTCGCTAGGATTCAATTATTCTTGAATTCCCACCCATCACTTTCTGTGTTGTCTTTGATACTCCATGCAATGCCATAAAGTACACATTTTTTGTGAGATGTATTTAAAAGAGACAGATCTTAGGAGGATGTGACATGTACGAACATTATGTATAAAAAAAAAACATGAATTTGTAAACACACGATTATGAAATATGTTTTTCATTTTTTAACATGTTGATGTTGAATCCAACTGATGTGTGAAATAAATGAAACCAAACTTTACATTTGCCATCAGAGTCGAAAATGTTTTAAAGTACTTTAAGTCTTGTCTGTGATGTGTGTTATGTATAAATAATCAACATGCAACATATACAGTGGAACCTCTTTACAACGATGTCCTTTGTACCCATGAAAATAATGAGTATGGTATAGAGTGGTGAAGTGTGACGTCATCAAAAATCTATATTTGGAATTTTCAAATTTGAACTTCATTTTTAGAAAGGGCATCAAAAATAATGTCCTAGGGTTAGGAAATCAGTGATATAGTGCTCTGGTTCATAAAGTTATGAACCAGAGCACTATAACACTGATTTCCTAATGACAAGAAATTTATTCGGATGGGCATATCTTTCGGAAAATGAAGTTAAAGTTTGAAAATTCTAAAAAAAGATTTGTATGACGTCTTAGCTTCTGTACTTTCAGATACTCATTAATACATGTAGGGTAAAAACGAACATTTATAGGGCCGAGACCAGCAAAATTACCTTATTATTTGGAGGGTTTTCGTTATATCAGAATTCTTTATAATGAGGTTTAACTGTATTTGGTATTATACACCCAGACAACACACAAACATGAAACAGAAGCCATAGAAACTATAATTGATTGATGGAAAGATCATGATTATATTTCCTCATCTTGATTATAAAATGAAAGTAAATATACACTACAAATGTGTATCCTTGGCTTTCATTGTATCAAAGGCTCCGAGTAATCAGCAAATTACAACAACACATACAATACATCATGCATGAATTAGAATATATGATAGTCATACAAAATACATGATAGTGAATTAGAACATGATAGTGCATACTTAAAAACAAGTATTTCTGTTGTTTAAATCATGTCATCAAGAATATATAAAACATTTTAAAAATCACACACATTTGCTCATGAATAGAATCGGTAAAAGCACACAAAATTTGGATACAACTTTTTAGAAAAGGGAAGGGAGCTATATGCTCTCATTACTTTAAAACATCTTTAAAAATTAAAGCTGGTACTCAATTCAATTCTTCATACAAAATCTACCAATATACTAGTGGAAAGGAAATGTATTGTTGGTTTGTAACTGTAATAACCTTCTGATGTACTATGATACGAAAAAACCAGACACCACATTTCAATACATCCATATGAAACAGAGTTGAACCAAACTACATATCAAGGGTTCTTCTCCTAATGACATAATTACCCCCAACTGGCTGGCCCGACCATGACCATGCATATACCTGATACGATGCACCAAGAGACATGCACAGTCATATTGCATAATTACATTATACAATAAATAATGTACATCCATGCACATATAGCCACAAGCATCATGCAGTACGTGGCAAAGCCAGTGTCAAGCACGATAAGGGCAAGGGTTGGGGGCAAGGTTTTACATATGCGGCAGTAGGTGAACCCCCCCCCCCCAAGAAAATACTGTGTCAAACCTGTTTTAGTGGCCACCCCTCTATAGCAGTCACAACCTGACTATAAAGGCTACCAAAATTAGACCATTAAAGAAAAAATGATATTATTTAACCTGTCTATATACATGTTGGTCACCTGGCTACAGTTGCCATTTTTTTTTTTTTTTTTTTTTTTGGGGGGGGGGGGGGGGGGGGGGGGGTTCCCGTAGGTGGCCATTTCACACAGGTTTGACTGTATATTAAAAAGCAGGGTCATGGGTAAGGGACAAGAATCCCAAATGCCCCCCCCCCCCCAGCTACATTATGCACCATGCTGACAAGATAATGAGCAAACTATGTGTCTGGCAATCAAAAGTCTATAATACTCCTTACCATCATCTTACCAAGGGTCAAGAAAATTCAATCTTGCAGGAACGCATGCCTGCATAGCGGTCAAATTTGTTGCCGGTCACTTCAATGTTGTTATTAAATACATGCATTGACTGACAAACTATTCATTATTTCTTGATTGATATCACTCCCAAAAAGTAATTTGTCTCATATTTTAAGGGGACCACCAGGCAAAGAACAACACATAATTATATGTTTTGGTACCGTTGTGTGATATCAAATAAATGACCAACATTTTTTAAAGGGTTGTGTTATTCATAAACAATGCAATTAATTACCACTACTTACAGAACCAATATGGCCTCATGGTTCTGTATGCGCCAAAGGTTTTCGAATGCGCCAATTCTATTCACAAGTACATTTGAAGACAATATAATTACGGACGTCCTAGACAAAAGGTAGTCTTCGTATGCAGACCGATGAACACAAATTCAACACATTTTTCTGAACTTTTTGGTGGAATGGACTACTAAAAATGTTACCTTTTATGGTAATAAGAATATTATTTTGGGTGGTGGTACCCTTTAATAGCATGTTATAAATCTTGCAACAATGCATGTCTGCAAAGCAATCATATCAATCAACTGTCACTTCTATGTGAATTTGATAAATATTGATAAATGTATATTGTACGACAAAATGCAATTTGTCCAATTCAAATCACTCACAAAATATGTACAGTTTGATTCCTAAATCAGATGCACATTGCCATCTTGTGAACCCCTTGTGCACGGTGCGTGAGGCACACTGGCTCAGTGTTATGCAGTGTGAACAAACTAGGCAAGTTCAAAATAGCGAACCGGGGCCGGTGTAGCAACCCCACGCATTATGAACTTTGACAGTGACATGGACGGATGCCTGCATCGCAACCACCTTTTTCATTGGCCATTGCTACCCAACGGATACTTCAATCATGCTGATATATGTCAATGATACATGCCGATACAATTACATGTTGATATAATTAATGATACATGCCGATACAATTACATGTTGATATAATTAATGATACATGCTGATACAATTACATGTTGATATAATTAATGATACATGCCGATACAATTACATGTTGATATAATTAATGATACATGCTGATACAATTACATGTTGATATAATTAATGATACATGCTGATAAAATTACATTAAAAACTTGTCAAGTATACAAAATAATACGGAATGATTATCAGATATTATGAAAAAGGGGCAAGGTAAAAAGGATATTAAACAAATGATCGTAGTCTAATCTTTACTATACATATAAATTCATGATTACAATCTTTATATCAATTATCTTGATACAAACTGAAATGTCCAGTTACCTAGATATACACCAATTTTCCCCAAAATTGTCCCACACTTACATCATAAATACTTGACGAGTACAACAAAGTTGATAATAAACTAACTCTCATCAAAGAGGGCAGGGTAAAAAGGATCATGGAAAATCATTATTGTCAAGAAAATTTGACTATTTGTATAAATTCATGATTTTAAAAATTCCACAAAATTACATCATAAATACTTGACTCTCTTGACAAGTACAAAATAGTTTATAACAAACTCTCATCTAAAAGGGCAAGGTAAAAAGGATCATAGAATTTTCATGACTTTCCAGTAAATTTGACTATTCATATAAATTCATGATTCAATGAAATAAGTAAAAAAATAAAAAGTACTTGCAGTAGTACCAACAGGAACATTAACTTTACAATCTTTGGTCCATTCAACATCAAAACACAATAAATGCCACTCGTTGATCCATGTTTGTCCAATTCAAACTGGACTCTCAAAAATATACATGTATAGTCAAGACATATACAATAATTACAAGGTAATCCATGATTTGTACAATTAATTTTAGTCTTTCTGAGTAAAGAAAAATAAATAAAAAATAGTTCTACCAAAATCATAAAATTATGCATTATATGTTTTGGTTGATAACAAATGGCACTTATATAAGTAAAACTGCTTTCTAAAGTAATAATTGTTGATATTCATACTTTTGTTAAAAGTCTATACTAACTTGTAATAAATAAAGTAAGGAAAATTGTTTCCCTACCTACTACTTGTTAAAAAATACACTTTCACAGTTGATGTTTTTTTAGTTGCACCCAACATATCACTTTTCTAGCCTCATTTATTTGGCAATTCAAAACAGCAATTATGGCACAATACAAATTTAACATAATATAATCAAAGCACCATTAAACTATAGTAGACAAATCATTCACTACTAGATCTGCGTCAATTTTTCCAATCAAAATTTAAAATATTTTGAATAAAATAATATGTTTGTTAGCATTGAAAATGCTGTCCTTTCAATTTTTTTTTACTGGCAATGATATGAAGAAAAAAAGATGACATGGCACAAGAAAAATACATAACAGTCTTCATGGAATCAAAATTCAAATATTTTGAACAAAATAATATACCTTTGTTAGCATTGAAAATTACTGTTCTTTCAATCTACTGGCAATGATATGAAGAAAAAAAATTACATGGCACAAGAAAAATACATAACAGACCAGTCTTCATGGAAGAATTACTGCAAAGCTTCCATTGTGTTTACAACAAGTTATAGTAGTTTATATTAAGACAGTAGTTTTACTTTGAATAGTTTTTATAAAGAAAAATATATCTCCATCAAAATATTCATGCACAAAATCAGCCCTTTGAACCATTGCTCCTAACCTTGATTCAAGTCACATTTATGAATGAATCTAATATAAAGCATACTCATAGTAGGACCTATACATCAGTTTACAATTTGATGTTGTTCTGATAGACTACTGTCTACTGCCGCTGGCAGCCTCTTTTCCATAGTAGAAAAGTCATGTATATACATGGGGGTAGATCTGTAATTGATACCCATTCATCAGGGGGGATGATTTATTCATTCATCCCCCCTGATGAATAGGTATTACGTAAGTATCTACGCCCATGTATATAGATATCAAAGATAAACCCATTCAGAGGTGGCTATTAGTGACTGACCCATAGTTTGATGCAAACTTATTCATATACAAATGGTGCTCAGTGTTGAGTTCACCAGACAGAATTGTGTGCTCAATGTAATAAACATAGGAACGAGAGCACACAATTCCCAAAATGAACCAAGTAGGCCTGTCACTTGTGCATGAATTGTTTGATATCGAGATATGGGCAAGAAAATAGAGAGAAAACTGCTCCCTATTCTATCACACACCTTGCATCGAGGTAACTTTAAAATTGTAATAGCACATTTTAAAATGATACAAGTGCATCTAGTAATCTAGTAATTCATCTATGTATCAACTAGTCCTGCATCGATTGTTTATGAAGTAAGGCAAGCTGGAAAGGAGCAAAATACTTCTGATATTTCCTCATTTTATCACAAGCCATACATAATACTACTGGCCCCTATGAGGCAAGTTTAACAGAAATAGTACATAGCTATCAGCCAATCATATCGCAAATATCTTTGGACCAATTTTCAAAATGGTGTGTGGGATATCGAAAAGGACAAGACTGCCAAATGACTCCAGTACACGTACACGATACTTGATACTTGAAAAAAATATCTCCTTAAAAGCGCCATTCGGTGCTGTCCTGGAGAGGCAATGCAGTGCCAGTGAAGTGCGTGGACATTGACAGATCAACTGAGGAACTGAATACAGGGCTCTACAAACCCACTTGCCCGGGGCAAGTGTAAATCAGTGGAGGGCAACTACAATTTGAAGTCACTTGCCCAACGAGGGCAAGTAATGTTAATCACAGGTTTCTCTCGAGTGCTCTAAATCAGTGAGGGTGACAAGTTAAATGCTCCTTTTTTTCTATGTACCAAATTCGTCAAGTCCGAAAAACACATTTTTGTAGAGCGCCCTGCGGAATACATAATGCCTAATAGCTACATGTAGTTTATGGCAGAGAAGTAATAATCACAATATCTGTTTCAAGAATACTAACCTGTTGCGTTTCAATGTCTTCAAAGAAGAAAATAAACCAGTACTTATAATATAACTTCAGGTTAGTGAATACTGAACAAACAAATTCACCATCATAGTAATAACTTTAATTGTTCATACATACTATACACATTATACAAAAAAAGATGAATGAGAAGAGCTTCGCATACTGACCACATGTCAAGAATTTCAAAATATTATTTTAGAAATGGCACATGATTTAATGTTACACATGGGCAAATTTACAATCACAACCTAACGCAAACACACATACACATACACACAGAGCTTCCATGTTTCACATGCAAAACTCTCTTTGAAAAAATCCCACATACACGCATGTACACAAGTCAATATTTAAAAATAGTAAATTACATTTCAAATGTATAAAAAGGGAATTTACACAATACTGAAAATTTGATTTTCAGACTAAAAACATGGCACACCTAAGTGGTGGGTCACAAAGAATCAAAAGTTGAGCTAAATGTTAAGCTAGACGTAAAAAGTATGGAACGTCATTAGTTGCTATGTAAAATTGTCAACAAGTTTTTAAAAACATGACATACATGTACAATATTCTAAAAGTGATCATTATATTCTATTTCATGATTTCAGGTTCTTGATAGAAAATTTCTAACAAACATACACTATTTGCATCTTCGCTTTTTGAATAGATTTAATCCCATGGCTACAAATGGTCTACCATCAATTAAAGTCTGACCTTAAATTTAAGTTCAACTTTAATCAAATCTTTGTGAAACACCCCCCTGATTTCTCATAGGCAATAGGTTAAAGGGAAAGTTGAGTTTTGGTAGAGAGGGCGCTAGACTACTTAATTGGTTTGTGAGGTAATGAAAAACTGAGTGTAAAATTTGAAAGAGCATAATATTTAAACAATAAAATCATCTTTGTTTGATCAAAATCGGTTCAGAAACGGCTGAAATATCCATAAATATAACAATTTGTAATAAACCCGGGGCCCGGGTTTATTAGAGAATTTTGAACCAGCCGTTAAAAATTCAAAAAAATGCTTCCTCTTTTCAAAAAGTTACAAAATAGGTATTTAAATAGTTGTTGGTTATTTCTCTATCTAATCACTATTTCAACAAAGCATCACATGCACAATATTTTATTCAAAATGGTTGAAACCGATGAGTGTTTAGAGAGCGCCCTCTTACGTTTTAACGGCTCTTTTTTAATGATAACATGATCTTTACTACGTCATTTGTAATTTTGTGTTCCTTTCTAGTTATAACTATTAGTTTGTAATGTAATGATGCAGGTTTTGGTTACTAAAATTCAGTTTCACTAAAACTGTACTCTCCTTACCAGAACTCAACTATCCCTTTAACCTGTAAACCCTAAAACCCACCACACACACACTACCGGACCCGAATAGCTGTACGACTCATAATCAGGGGTTAGCAGAGTCGTACAACCGGTCGTAAGACTCGGCATGGTACACTGTACAATCACGACGCTCATCTCTGCGAATGGCCCATGCATGCACACTCTTTGTTTTGTGCTCTGATCGTCTCGATCAAGTGCCAAGACCAGTCGTTGAGATCCAACATGTCAAATCCTCATGACTGGCTCTGCGAGTCAAGTCGTACAAGTGGAATCTGAGCAGGTATGTGACGTCACACTACCAGTCACAGAGTCGTGCAACCACTCAATTGCGGCAAAAATCATGTAGTGTCCAGTGGGTAGCTTTATAAAGATTCCATCATGTCCATAGGTTTGGAATGTGACATGTAACACACACAAAGTCTTCAAAGGCAGTTGGTTTAAGAGTGTCCAGTGGGCTTTATAAAGATTCCATCATGTCCATAGGTTTGGTATGTGACATGTAACACACACAAAGTCTTCAAAGGCAGTTGGTTTAAGAGTTGTTTACCCGTTAAAGATTATTTTTGTTGTTGGTATAACGCGATTTATCTATAGACCCCAGTCGTCCAATATTTGGGTCCAGTCCTGTGTGGGTTAAGGCACTTGTACATGCACCTCCCCGTTGCATATTTCGTCAGCCGTTGAGTTTATAACTTTCTCCTGTGGAATGTAGAAATGAAAGAAACAAATTGAACATGTTTGGTTTTAAACAGACATTCAAAGATGCATATGACAGATCAAAGTGTGACAGCTATAAAACAAAGTCTATTTCACAACATTGAATTGCATCAATTTATCAAAGGAATAGACAAATAAATATAAATACAGTCAAATATGTGTATAGTGACCACCTTAGGTAACGGGAAAGAGTGGCCACTGTAGACAGGTGACCTCACAGGATATGTTTAATACGTATTGTTATGTTTCTCTGAAGGGGATCACTGTTGGTGGCCATTACAGACAGAATGACTGCTCTAGAAAAGTTTGATTACCTATATACATGTAGTTTTTCTCTGCAAGGGATCACATTCAGAGTCCACTACATTCAGAGTCCACTACAGGCAGGCTGGCTGGCTGCTATAGACAGGTGGGATGGTTTGACAATACAAAGTGTCAATCTGTTCCCTACCACATTTTTAAATAGAGATTTCCCAAGTATCCATAGGCAGTGAGTTAAAGGATAGGTCAATGCTCAAAATTAGCACAGACCCACTAAGAATTAGTTTCCGGCCCCTAAAATTCACTGATGCTAAAATTCCACTTGCCTGAAAGGGCAACCAAATATAACATAATTTGTAATGTTTTTTGTCCATGCCTGGGGCTACCAGATTCAGGTTTGGGCCACTTGAATTTGAAAAATCTGATTATTACTTGCCAGACAGAGCAACAAGGCAAACAAGTTAATTTCTAGTATGGGTTATGTCTTGGGCCACCAGATTCAGGTTTGATCGGGCAAGCAAAATTTCAACCCAACATTGACAAAGTCAGAAAAATCTTGTTTTCTTTCATGTCATGCTTCATCTATTATCAAGGGTTTGATCAGGAACAAATTAACTCATGAAATACATTTTTCGGGCCAGTAAATGTTTTTAGGGGGCCACCAGAAAAGGGGAAGAAATTATTTCACTGGCCCGACCGGGCCACTGGCCAAAAATGTAAGTGTGGAGCCCTGGGTTATAAATAGATAGGTCATCCAATCCTTAGTGTACCTTTTCGGCTTCTGCGGCAACAGGAGGGCAGGCGATGCGTCTCGAAAACGAGAGTACCGTGAGAATAAGTGTCAGGACGCCCAGTGCAAATAGCACCCACTTTGCGATCATTGCAATGTACGCCGACAAAACAAAACCCTTTTTGTAGTAGTTCACGATGCGATCATCTGCTTCAACACTCTAGGTAATAAAAAACAAATGAGAAATATTAAAGGTATGGTGAAATCCCGGCTTTGATTCAAGTTTATAGTTTTAAATATGTGCCTATATTGATATACCACACTCTTTTTTTTCAAAGAAATCCTTAAATTGGGCAAGAAAGGTAACTTTCATGCAACTTTTTTGCTTGTTTTCGCATCGGCGTTCCATACTGCTAAAAAAGTAATTTATAGCGGAGCGGGAATGTGCGCACGTGCAACCCGGATCATGACATCACAAGCAGACCGCAACGCGGAGGAATGTGCATGGTTTACATGCAGAGCCTATGATTTGCTTGTAAAACAAACTCGTTTTTGCTTGTAAATTGAGGCGTAACTGAAAATTCCCAAGAAATGAATTATAGCAGCTTGCAGCAACACATCTGAGTGTAGATCGTCCATGATATAAACTTTAACAAATGTTTGCAAACATTGAAAAAATCGAAATAATATCTCTCTGTCAACGTGAGTATTGCACTCAGCGTGTATGTCTATGACCGAGCTAAACTGCGATTGCCTGCATGTGACGTCACAAAGATGACGTCATTTTTCTTCGCCCAGACTCAATTTTTTTACGGGGATTACTAAAGTGAATTTAAAAGTTGATTTTTTTTATTTTACTGGGTTTTCCGATGCGGAAAATATGTTTTTATTAGTAATCTTCATGAAAATCTACCTTAGATACAGTAAAACACAATGTTTAGGTAGTTTTCTTGTCAGCCAACCTTTAAACAAAATTAGAAAAAGATGGTTTCGTCATGCAGATCATTAAAGTCATCAAAAAGCATTTTTTTGTAATAGCCCATATAATTATGTGATTATTTGCTTCAACGCTCTAGTTCAGAAATGAAAAATTAAAAAATATAAACTGTTTTTTTAATGTAAATAGATTTGATTTTGATTTTATTTGATTTTATTTCCACAAATCCTTTTTAAAAATTTTAAACTGAAATAGATGACATCTGATGTCATGATATTTTGTACTTGATATATGATATTTGTATAGGTACAGTATATAGCAGACTATCAGTGTGTATTTTAAATATGGTGTTTTTAAAAATTGTAAATTTGTAAATTTCCACTTTCACTTTAGTATTGTATTCTCATTGATGTCCCATGTTTGCTTATATTCTGTATATTTGTTTATTCTATGTATATTTTGCCTTGTACATGTTATGTTATTTCAATGTGTCAGCCAGTGAAGGCCAAATTTCAATGTTTTTAAAATATGGACAAAAGTTTAATTTTAGTACATTATAATCTCAATTAATTTGAAAAATAGATCTGTTTTGTCTATGACTCACCTGTTCAAACCAAAGCACTGGCATGGCCAAATTTCTGACACTTTCCACTTCTCTGTAAATGAAAATTATAAAAAAAGGGATTTTTAAATCATATGATTATTCAATGTACATACATGAACACAAACATTAGTTCCAACATTTCAATGTGAAGACTAACAAACGAATAGTCAGAAAAGGGAAATAAACAACATATCTAGAAAAATTATTTTGATTTGATTTGGTCTGAATTTTATTTTCTTCTGCACAAAAAATACAAAATAGTAAACAATGTACAAAGAATTGAACTGAATTCAGCAATAGCAAAAGCAAGTACATTAAACAAACAAAAGGTATAAAATAATCTAAAGATATACTTTGGAATGTGGATAAAGAGGAACTGAGAACTAAAGCAAATGCTTATAATTACCTTGTGCAATTATTTTCACGTCTAAACTACTTAAAGGGGACCACCAGGCAAAGGACAACACATTATTATATGTTTTGGTACCGTTTTGTGATATCAAATAGATACCCAACATTTTGCAAAGGGTTGTGTAATTCATAAACAAAGCAATTAATTTCCACCACTTACGGAACCACTGCTATTTCCTGGTTCCATACGGGCCAAGCATTTGCGAGTGCGCCAATGCTTTCAGGCGTACGTCAATAGATTCCCGGATGATTCATTCGCTCTGCACAGTGCGCTCTGGCTCTGCACGCATATAGTCTACGCAATTCAGACCGCATAAATGCATGGTTGAGAATGGTGATGCGTTTTCCAATTTTTTTTTTCTTTTCTGAAAACTTATTTTTGTGAACTTGTTGAAGGAATGGAATACTAAAGATGGTACCTTTCTATAATAAGAATATTATTGTTGGGTGGTGGTACCCTTTAATTTATAAACTGCCTTTTGCGAAGATTTACAAGCAATGAAAAATGTTCATAATCACACTCACGTTAAATCTTTCACTGCTTCTAATGCCATGTTGATTTGTAGCCGCATCTTTAGCACATAAGGCATGCCCATTAACTGAACATAGGAAACAAAAGAGTTACAGTATATAAAATATGAATAATAAATTACACATATAAAGCACTTAATACATATGTTTCTATTAAAGCACTATACAAACAAACGCAAAAATAATGACAACATTCTAACCATCATCTCTCTTCCTACATACCTAGGACAAACCGTTTTTGGAACCCTCTTCCGGTGTCTGCATTTCCTAGTGTTCCAACTATGGATGCATTTATAAAGTCAGCAGTGAATGCATACCTCAGACATGGAGAGTACTGATCATAAAAAAACACTGAAAAACTTTTCGCATGATAATTCCGCAACGCGCGCGCAGGTATCGCCGCACGGCTTCATGAGTTTTTTCTTTGAGACCAAATTTGCAATGACCGGGTATACCATGTCAAAGTCACATGACCGTTTGTAAGTGAATGTCAGGCCAGAAATTGCTCAAGTTCGTGATTTAAGTACAAATCCTATGGAAATTTAGTTTTTGGCTTGCAAAGGAGGACAGTATCTTAGAAAGAAACCCAAAGACAAGGCATAAGCTTCATACAATTTACTATTCAAATGATCAAATACACTGCACCTATAAACACACAAACACATAATTGAATAAGTGAGATCAGTTATCCAAGCCTCCACTTTAGTTTCTACTAGCCCATTAGGGCAAGTTTGATCATGAATGTTTAAATTTACTTGAACAAAAAAACAACACAATTTGTAATTAAAGAAACATTTATTGTGCAATGTGCTGGATCTGAAGCACTCAGTAAAGTAAATTTAAAAAACAAAAACAAAAAAAAACAATAGATTTACCATGAGGAATAACGTTTTTTTCTTGTATTTTAACAGAAATGCTTGTTGCGCGATTCGGCAACCAAACTCCATTTATAGAATTTCACTCGCTCAACAGAATTTTTGACTTGCCTCGTGCAATCGGGTAATTGATTTTCCTGTTTTCCTTTCCCATTTGTTGTATTACTGGAGTGAGAGTCAATGTGCAAATAAACAAGAAGCTATTTTGTTCAGTTTGTGACTAGCCCGATTTATCTTACCGGTTCAATTTCCATGTAGTGCTGATGGTATCTAGTCTGAGGGTCTAGTCCAACCACTGCGTCTACTAGAGATTGGTCGCCTTCAAAGAAGTGTGGGTTAGAGATGGCTGAGGGACTTCCTTCAAGGAGAAAAAAAAGGAAAGACAGTTATGAACTTGTATGTACAGAAGCCTAGCCAGCAATTTATTAAGTACATGGGACTGAAAGCCTTTAGCTGAAATCTGTTTGCATATTATTATTTTTATATAATTACTTATTTTCAGGGTCTACTTTTAAAGTTTGTCTAAAATAAATTAACGCTCTGAAAACTATTTCACATAAAACTCTTTAACAAAGTAAAGGGGTCTGTTTTTATATATTTTAAGGCTAAGTCGCCCTTTATTTATATAATAAAATCTGTTTGCTCATTATTATAATAATATGGTGATTATTTCAAATTTTGTTTTTAAATTTTTGTTTTTTTACCAAAAATGTGTTTCACGTAAAACTCCATAACAAAGTACAGGGGTTGGTTTTAATATTTTGAGGGCTAAATTGCCCTCGATTTACTTAATCAAATGTTGTGACAAATCTTTTGAAAGTATTTCCCTACCATATCGACAAGGGTCCTGCCTCATGATCCCAGATGGTCCGCACAAGTCTGGATTTCCTGAGCAGAACCCCGCATTCGGTGGGTAATCGCTGCCATTGGCGTAGGTGTACGGAGCCAGTACATACTTCAACAAGGGTACGCCTTTGTACGTTGTATCCTTTTGATACACATAGGGTACATACCTGAAAACAATAAGAACATAATTTTTCATAAGGACAGAGCTGGCATACTAGTTGACACAATACACACAAAACATTATGTGCACTGTTTTTTTGTGCCAAAAACCACAGATCCACAAATGTGCTTGTGGTATGCCATAGAAAATATAGAGTAAAATTACAGATTTCCCACTGTTGATGTCTATTTTAGGAATGAAAGGAGACCTCATAGCTTTAGATCCTAGTATAGTCTCTATCAAAGGCTTAGAGAGTATTAATATATTTTACAAATTAAATTCCATAAGTTTAAAAATACAAAATTTAAATCATCTTATCAAATGCTTGATATCATTAACATTCAAACTTACTGTGTACCATTCTAAGAATCAAACTCTTGAACAATTATTTATTTGGGGGAGGAGAGAGACTGATTCCTGTTGCTGTCTAGATTGATTCCATCACCTTGCCCATACTTTCAAGATAATATACCCAATTAATCAGGGTAATAGCTGGTAATCTGATCAGCATTGTATAGTCAGCATTGTTTAGTCTAGACTAAAGTTAACATACGGTAAATGATATTATTAACCAATGTTTACTTTATAAACACCTTTAGACTGAAGTGCATATTTTTGTATCATATGTTTGGCATTCTAGTAGCTATGACTAGTTAAGATTACTCCACTTGATCCAGTGCAGAATGATTATGTTTGATATTCTGATAGTTGTTTAAATACTTAGTTACGATTTGATAGTTGATAGTTGTTTAAATACTTAGTTACGATTTGATTCAGGGCCAAGCTATAAAATACTAAATTTTAGGCTCAACTAAAATTGTGTTAGAGGTTAGTCAATGATTTATACTTAATTACAGATAAAGATCTTGATTAAAGGGATCTAGTAACTTTGCTGACATATGCAAAAACCAAAAAAAAAGGGTTGATATAATGTGTATTTCTGTGATCCATTCCAAGTTAAATGGATTTTATAAGGCCGAGTGAAGAGCAAAATTCTGACAACCCAAAACATGTTCCATGCTTCTATTGGTAATACAATTACATCAAGTTATATGTTACATGAGAACCACCAGAGTTCCAAGTAAGTTTGGTTGATTTTGAACATTTTACTAGATCCCTTTAACCTGTTCATTACTGGTCCCGAAAATACTCAGACTGTGTTTATATAGAGAATAAATGTTATATCAAAATCTTATCGTCTTTAGTAAGTTAAATCATATCATGTTATCAGAATTAAAACCATTGAATCATTACCTGCACAAATCTGGATGAAATAACTTCATGTTTTCATTCCTTGTCCAGTATGGATGATACATTGTTCCATCTAAAACAGTGATAGAAATGCAGTGAAGAAACAAACAGAAATAATGTAATCAAACACTAGAACTGCAAGGAATCTGTAGAAATAATACAAATATGATAATGTAAGAAGAAGAAAAAATATGTATATTTCCCAATATAGAACAAATAAACAAATCAGATGCGCACTATAGACTAGTGTTCAATCAATTGTATGAACACTTGGCATTTTACCAAGAGTCTCCTTGTTGCAACTTAATGGGGGATTATTGGGGATCAACAGATCTGGGTCAGGTCAGCCTGACTCAAGTGGATGTTCGGCACTCAAAAGGTCGAGTTACAGACAAAACGAAACAGTTTTGGCCCACCATTGAGGTATGCATGTGTGCTATCAATTATACTGGCTTTTCACCAGCTACTCTTTTCAAAACTGAATCGGGTTATTTTGACCGATTCTCCATGTGGTGCCAAATTTCTACCAATGGTATGTGAAATTTTATCCATGGCTTAAAAATTTACCTAGGTTTAAATGTTACTTTGTTCATTTGGAATCAGACGTACGTACTGTACACATAGCCAAATTATGTCTTTCTTCTAAGCCACAAAGAGTGTAATGCATAGCCATTGAATTATGGATGGTACCGGCCAAAACTGGTCGATCAACGCAACAAAACATGGAAGAGCCGGCAGAATTGACCGGGCTGGGTTTTTTGCTGCCCCATAATGTTTATTTCATCTTGAATTTTAGTTTTAATTTGGCTTTGAGTAATATCTAAGACTGAATTACACAACTATAACTCTTTCATTTGGTTTTTCAAAGAACACTTCTTCATATCCAAGGCTGTAAAGCATGTTATATTTGTAAATTTACAAACCTCAACCAGTACTCAATCCATAGACTAGAACATCCCGAGACCTGTACATTTACTACAAATGATGTTAATTTTGGCCAAAGAATTAATGGATTATTAAATTCATACCTGTTCCCTCTATAGCATTGGTCTCCTCAGACCACCACCACGATAACTCTGGCAATCCCTGGAAGTTGACCACGGTATTGAGCAACGTCTGGTTTTCTACCCCATCTCGCACAGTGTACTGGAAGTTTGTTGTGTCATTAAACTGCAGCATGCAGAAAGAAAAGAGTAATTAAAAGTACAGAACATGAATTTGTGAAAAAATTGATAAAACTGTAGTAGTGGATACATGTACATTACTATCCATAAAAGGGTACCACCACCCAAAAATAATATTCTTATTAATGAAAGGAAACATCTTCAGTAGTCTATTCCATCAACAAGTTCACAAAAATATGTTTCCAGAATTTTTTTTATATAATTGGAAAATGCATCACCATTCATTCTAAAAGCATGCGTTCATGGGTCTGCATGTACAAAGACTACTTTTTCCAGAGCGAACGAATCGTCCGGGATTCTTTGCGCACTCGCAAATGTTTGGCCCATACAGAACCAGGAAATAATAGTGGTTCCGTAAGTGGTGGTAATTAATTGCTTTGTTTATGAATTACACAACCCTTTGCAAATTGTTGGGTATTTATTTGATATCACAAAACGGTACCAAAACATATAATTATGTGTTGTTCTTTGCCTGGTGGTCCCCTTTAATGTGATAAAAGTTAAAGTTGTCCACAGCATTGAACCCCATCATGAACAGTGAACTGGAAGTTGTAGCAATAAACTGCAGAACACAGTTAAAATGATCCATTAACTTCATAAGATGTGTCCCAAAGTGATATTTGAACCATTAATCATATACTAATATCATTGTAAAAAAAACTTCTGAATAATGTGTGTAAGATTTTGTTGAAAAATAACACTGTCTACTTAGTGAAAAAAGGGGGAAATTGATTTCAGATTTTATCTAGTTCGTTCGCGTGAAGTATCCAAATTCAGATACTATGAACTATTTATAATCATGGCATGTTTGAAAAGTAGCCTAAAGAAAAATAGGTAAAAACTATCCCAGGGAAAAGGACAATGTACCAATAGTTAACAGCCTGAAAAAAGTGATAGACAAATATGATTCAGACAAAAGTGATAGACAAATATAGATTGCCCTTGGCATTTTTGTTTCTAGTGACCTGCTAGGCAACCTAACAACAAGTTTTATGTGGCCAAAATGTTGCATCGCTGATATTCCAACATCATTATCATTGCCTTCATAATTTGATTAATGGTGGCCATTTGGGCCACCTATTTTGACAACCTCAGGTGGCCCGGCAGCGTTTCTAATGGCCTTTGGCACCTGGACTACCGCTAAAGTTGAGCTCTGACATAGCAGAGGATAGCAAACACAAAAGCAGAAACAAAACATGCTCACCACTATGAGGAAACCAAACTCTCCATAGCATTTCTTATGGCCATTAAGCACAAGGGCCACCACTTAACCCGTTCCCTTCAAATTTCTGAAATCCCCATAGACTTTGTACATAGCCCACCCGGTTCCCGTAGTCAAAGGGGTTAAGTCAAGCCCTGACATAGCTGACATACACAAAAGGCAAAACAAAACATGCTCACACCTATAAAATGGAAGCCAAACTCTCCCTTGTTCACCCCTGGGAAAGTGAGGCCCCTTGTTTGACCATATCATGTGGCCCGACTGCATTTCTAAAGGCCATCGGCACCCGGGCCACAGGTAGAGTTGAGCCCTGACATAGCAGATGATAACAAATATAATTTATCCGAAACAAAACCTGCTCACCCCGATTAGGAATCCAAACTCCCCCGTGTCGAATCCCGGGATGGTGATGATGGGTTGGATGAGTTCAAAGAGGGGCTCCTTGTAACCCCATAGCATCTCCTTAACGGTCAGGTTGAGGGTCAGCTTCTCCCCCAGTCCTTCCATCAACACGTTGGCCGCATTCCTGACCAACCAATTTGAGTTTCTCACAAAATACGCCACCGTCTAAGCATGATACAGGAGGGATTATTAAAGGAGAAATAAGTTATCATGTAATCAAGCGATATATATCTTGGATGATGAAATTCAGGATAAAATGGTCAAATTCTCTCCTAGCCCTTCAAACAGTACAATGGACGCATTCCTGACTAACCAATTTGAATTTCTCACAAAGTACGCCACCTGTCTAGCATGATACAGGAGGGATTATCAAAGGAGAACTACAATTAAAAGTTACATGTATTAAAGGGACTGTCCGCCTTTTGCAAGCCAAATTTCAAAAGTTGCGAGGTTATTGTCTTATATGAAAGAAAATGTCATTTAACAGCATGCCTAAAAAAATTAGGGCTTGAAATCTCTTTTTCGTGGAGTTATAGACCTCAAAATAATAAAACGACACAGCGTGTTTAAATTGTACATTATAGTACGAGTATTCACCCAGTGCGAAATTTTGCTCACGGCGCATTCCACGGAGTACCACGTTGCTGTGCGTGACCACTACGTGACCCGTGCACAGATTGTGATCGAACAACGGCGTAAGTGAATACTAAACAAAATAACCAAAACTCGCTAAAACTTACTAAATACTACATGTAATTGTATATTCTTCATTTTTGAGACCTTTTCCGTGACATACCTTTACAAATTTCGGCTTCACAATACCTTTACAAGAATAAGTACAATATTGTTGTAATATTGTGCTCAATCAGTTAAACTCCTTTATTGACCGATATATAGTTTGGTGGGGGGGCGCATTCGTTTTTCATTCGTAGAATCCAAATTACAGGGCTGTTCAATCTGAATTTTTGTGTGTGTGTTACATTCATCCTCATCTGTCTACTGGAAACTGTTCAGACGATTTGTAAAAGGCGGACAATCCCTTTAAACTCAACTTTAGTAACCAAAACCTGCACCATTGTGGTACAAAATAATAGTTATAACTACACCATCCTCGAAAAATATACACAATTACAAACGACTAAGTAAAACCCCTGTTATCATTCAAAAAGAGCTGTTACAACTCAAGAGGGCGCTCTCTAAAAAAATAATTGGTTTTAGCCATTTTTCATACAAAATTGTGCATTTAATGTTTTGTTAAAATAATGATTCAATAGAGATATCATCAACAACTTTTTAAAAACCTATTCAGATTTTTTTCAAAGTAGTCTTTAAGCATTTTAAATTTTTTTTCTAAAAAGTCAAAATATCCCCTGGTGAAGAATTTTTGAATAAAAATATGTTTATGGATATTTCAGCCGTTTCTGAACTGATTTTGTTCAAATAAAGTTTATTCTGTCATTAAAATTGTATGTTCTTTGACAGTCAGTTTTTCATTATCTCACAAAAAAATATTTTGTGAAGTGCCAACACTCAACACTCAACTATCCCTTTAAAATCATGGATTATGAGATTAGGGGTGAAAAGGTCAACTTCTCTCCAAGCCCTTCAATGGACGCATTCCTGACCAACCAATTTGAGTTTTTCACAAAGTACACCCCCGTCTACTGTTATCATCATGGGTGCAAGCGAGAGTGAAGCAAAATTATCTAGCAAGTTTTTAAGTTTATTTAGTAACTTTTAAGTTCATGTAGTAAGTTTTAAGTTTATGTAGAAACTCAACTATCCCTTTAATATAAGTGCTGTATATCATTTGATGGTGAGATAAATGATAAATTAATCATTAAATCAATTAAGTACATATACAGACCAAATTATGAATCCATTAAAGAATACACCAACAAAATTCAAAACAGTAATCAATCAATTATTCAACCAAATCAAATAATTAAAAGTCAATCTACAAAGTTAGACCTTCCACTCACCACAAGAGGCATGTTCAAGATGGTGAAACTGTCCGACTCGGGTCCAACAGATCTCTCTTCATCAAAGAAGTACAAATATTGGGGATAAAATGACAGCGTTCCATTGTCATAGAACGTCAGATTCAATCGATCGAATGCTAACCTGCAGTCAGAGAGAGAAGACAAAGAATGACCATTATATATCATAGTTTAAAATTATGTGATGATCAGACTGTATAGTACTGAGTAAAATATTGGTGAAATGACACCATGACATTGTCGTAAACATCAGGTATAAGCTGTAAAATGCTAACCTGCAAGAGAGAGCAGTCAAAGAAAGTTCAATCAAAAACAAAATTAGTAGATAGATGATCATCCAATTGAGTTCTGTGTTAAGTATAAAATTACAATGCACTAAAAAGGTAAAAATATTGCTCAAATATACTGGCCAGTATCGATTCAATGTTCATGGGAATAGAATATTAATGAGACGCAAGTTCAATATATCTTTGTTTATACTCTGACCCATCATGACCTCACTTATACCACCCCACCCCCCTACTACCCACCCCTCATCTACATGTACGTATGGCCTTGCACAATTTACCTCATAAACAAATTAATATGATCTGATTATTATTTTCGGATTTTCGCCTATTTCACACATCACATATTATTACATTTGAACTGTTGCTAAAGAGAAGAGGCCAATTCAAATTTATTGTAATGATACCATGGAATACAATTTATGTAAGGCCTTGAAGGCTTTTAACATTTCAGTAATGAGATGAGGCTACATGAATTATTTTTTTGTTGAGGCCATTGAATAGTTGAATCACAAAATCAGTGAGGGGCATTAATATTAAAGGGATAGTACAGTTTTGGTTTAGAGGGCGCTTCAAGAACTAATTTTTTGTGAGGTTATGAAAAACCAAGAGTAAAATTTGATAAGGCGGACAATTTCTAAGACAGAATATTAAAAGTTTGTATGATTATTAAACAGCCGAAATATCCATAAATATATCCGTTTTAAATAATAGGGGCCCACATTTATCTAATTATTATTTTCATCTAATGAAAACAGCCCTGTAACTTTAATAGCCATTGATATGTTTTTCTACAAGTCAAGCATCATTGAATTATAACTCTTAAATTGTAATGATAATTACAAGTTTTTAGTTTATTAAGTTTGACCAGAACTGGTACCACACCTTTAAGAAAGAATCGGTACACAAAATATTTGCTATTTGCCATGTACACTTCTAACGATCTGTAGAGAGGCCATTGAAATTCCTTTATTAATAAGGGAGCAACATAAACAAGAGGCATGACTATCAATGAGGAATCAGTGAAATTCTTCTCGTTAAAAGGGATTAGTGGTTAATATTCAAAAAAATTATGTAGCTATCAAAATGTTAATAAGTGATAGACCAGTTGTGATTTCCTTGCCAGATGAACTGGAGACAATGATAGCTTTTCAATTTTTATCAAACCTGTTCCCAATAAAATAATACAATTCAATATTTGAAATCCATCTTGCATACAATTTGTTGTTACTAATAAGTTTAAGCAAAGTATTCAGGTTGCCAACACAATCTTCGTTAAAAGAATACATTTAGCATATATAACTTGATCAAGGGGCTTGAATACTGGTGAGGAATCGGAACAATTATTCCAGCATTGGACCACATATATGATATAAACATTTATGGGAGGTCATGCAGTGAAATTATTTTATGAATGTTTGGTAGCATATATGAGACAAGAATATTTATGAGGATTGGGTGACCCCATGGCATCTGATAGATAAATATGCAGCAAGAAGAGCAGACAGAATTATTCATATTCCCTCTAGAAACAACCATGGACACTAATCCTTCCCTTGTGATGTTACCTTGCCAACTTGCCAACATACATGAAATCTCTTTATATTAATACAGTAGTACTGATAGATAAATTGATAGGCCTCCCAAGACCTTATTTCAGCAACACAATGATTGGGCCTAAGCATGGGGGTATAATGCACATGTGTGCAGTCCAAACAGTACTGTAGGGATACTAATATTTGCTTTCCAACTTACAAAGTTGAGCTAGTTTCTTTAGAAGCAAAAAGCGAGCCCATAAACATACATCACTTGCTTAAATTGGGCAGATCGGGCAACAAGATTTTTGAACAGAAAATGACATGATGGCAAAATTGACATAAAGCATCATCTATAAAGGGAATTAGATTTTGAGAGACAAAAGGAGCAGTTTACGATTTTGGGGCCAGTAAATTCTAGTTTCAGTCCATACAAAATTGAGAGAAAATAATTTTACTGGCCTGACTAGGCCACTTTTTAAAAAGTCGGTGTAATTTGACATTATGTTAAAAGGTTTTCCGAGTGTAAATTTGATGTAGGCAAGCTTGAAAAGTAGCCCCTTGAAGTAAATTTATATTATTTTCCCCTGCTGCCAATTGCTATCACATATTACAGATAAATGTACTCTAGACAATGTGATTTTTTCAAACAACGAATGTTCTGCTGACTTCTTCAACAAATCATCAAAATCAATATTTTCAAGGTTTAGGTTGAAGATTTCAAAATTCAGACTAGACAAAAGAATAATGCATGACGCAAATGAACAGCATTTTCCTAGAAATGGTGGCATTGCTGTATAGAGCTCTGTTCATTGTTGACCAGTGGAGAATCATGAAACTCTTAAAGGGACCCTTTAACTTTGTAAAATTCAACCAAAGAACTTAGAGCTTAACATTTCTCTTGTACCGTATTATATTATGTCCCCAAGTTGATTTCCATCCTTCGGTTTTATGTCAGGTTTATAATAGCTTCTGACCACTTGAGCAATCTAGAATTAAGGGGTTTCAGGGACGATCGCCGTCATAGGGTTTTCTATAGCTCAGTCGGTAGGAGCACCGGTCTAGCAATCCGGAGGTTTGAATCCCGTTAGAATCCCATTTTTCTTTGCTCGCTTTTAATCACATTATATTTCTGGTCAGTTTCCTTATATGTTTGAATTAAGTATTATATTATGGTAACAGAAAAATGAAATGTTTTTTAAAATATGGATTGAATTTGAAAGTGTCTATGGAGGCTTTCAACCATGTAGTCAAAAGTATCCGAATTTGGATACTCAATCATCCATATAGTATCCGCATCGCGAACGATCGATATAAAATCAGACATTGATTTTTGTATGTTTTTACTAGATGAACATTATTCTTTTTCAATGAAAATCTCATATATATCAATATAATAACAAACCTTACAATGAAATTGGTAAAGTCAAACCTGTCTATAGCGGCCACTCAAGGGAAATTACAAAAGTGGCCACTATAGACAGGTGGCCACTATAGACAGGTTGGTGGCCATTTTGTTTTTTAAGCGGCCATTTTGTTTTTTTAAGCGGCCATTTTGTTTTTTAAGTTATCGTTTGTATGACATGTATCTGAGGGGCACCTCTTCTTCATCGTCACTGTCCTCATCAGGCTCCTCGTTGGTGATCTTGCGCTGAAAGTCCTCGAGTGATGAAGCCTGGGTGAGGTCGGTCGTTGTAAGAAGATCGTCCACTCCAACGAAGTCATCCAATGATACCTGCAAAGGTATCCTTGCAGGCTGCCTCAAGTGCTGCATCCGGCTGGTTCTGCTCCTCTGCATCTGGCTCATCCTGGCGCCTGACTCCACAGCGTCTGAAACACTTGGAGATGGTCTCTGGACTGGTGTCTTTCCAGGACTTGGCAATCATCTTGATAGCATCAAGGACGTTGGTCGTCTTCAGCAGATCAGGAGCAGTAACGCCCGGGTCACTCTCCATCTTCTTGATGACCATCTTGAGCTGACGAGTCCGGAACTTGAGTTTGGTGGCTTGGATGATCCCCTGGTCCATTGGCTGGGTGGTTGAGGTGGTATTTGGCGGCAGGAACAGCATCTTGACGTTGGTCAGCTGGAGATGAGGGTGGCAAGGAGCGTTGTCAAGCAGCATGAGGATGTTCCTTCCTTGGCGCCTCATCTTCTCATCCAGCTTTCGTGCCCAGAGCTCGAAGAGGTTGCTTGTCATCCATGCCTTCTTGTTGGCATGGTAGTCCACATCAAGCTTCGAGCGGTCAAGTCTGCCGAAACAGCGAGACTTGAAAGCCTTGCCGATGATCATTGGCCGCTCCTTCTCTCCAACTGCGTTGGCACACAGCATCACGGTGATGCGCTCCTTGGATCTCTTCCCTCCGGAGCAGTCAGATCCCTTTGTATGAAGCGTGGAATCCACCGATGCGCGGAAGAAGAGACCCGTCTCATCCATGTTGAAGATATCCCGCAGCTCGTAGCCGTCGCACAGCTCGGGAAGCTTGGCCATCCAGTCCTCCGTGATGCCAGTGTCGACTCCGCCGCTCTCCCCGTTCATCTTCCCAAACACGATGTTGTGCCTCCGCCGAAAAGCCTCCAACCATCCATTAGAAGCCTTGAACTCCTCGATGTTGAGTTCTGCTGCAAGCGCCTTGGCTTTCTCCTGGAGTAGAGGTCCGCTAACTGGAAGCATCCTGGCCGTAACGTCCTTGAACCACTCGTACAAGACGGAGTTCAGCTCATCGTTGGACGTTTTCCGGAAATTCCTCTTTCGATCAAGAGGCACGTTACTTTCGAACTCCTCGATCTATTCGGCCTTGCGCTTGATGATGCCCAAGATCTGGGTCCGGCCGCATCAATGTCCTTGGGTAGCCAGCTTCTCGGCGATAGTACGTGCGCTCATCTTCTTCTGGTCGTGCATTTTGATCACTTCCAGTTTCTTTTCCAAAGAGAGTGGATTGCGGGCATTCGGAGCCATCGCAGACTTGATTGGAAGATCCTTGGCTTGACTTGGTTGATGATCGCTGGCTTGAACTGGCTTATAATCGCTGGCTTGACTTGGCTGATGATCGAAGGTCGCTGACTGGTCCGTTGAGTTAAGAGAGCTTGCTGATTCGTTGAAAGTTTGAGAAACAATGATGGTGTGCACTCCGCGCACCCCCTTTTATTGTTTCCGAGCGGCTCCGAGCGCAGCTGAGCGGGCATATTGCGGACGTCGTGCAAGCAAATGACGTTACGTTAAAAAAATATTGTTCATTAAAAGACATGTTTTTAAAAAATACAACAAGGCACACAATAATTAATTAACTGATTCCGATATTTATTTTACTATTATCAATAAGTTTTTAACATTAAACACAAATGTTTGTTAAAAAAAATAAACATTACAATGTACGAGGCTGTTCTGACCTAGTAACCGGTTCGCCGTTTCAGCAGTGCGCTGAGCGAGTCACGTGTGCATGCATCGCACAATCAAAGTCCGTGCCGCCGCTGCACAGGGCGATACGGAGCGGGCTAGGCCAGCGCAGTGATCGATTGAGGATTACGGCCAGGGAGCTAACAATGCATGCATTTACAATAACACGGAAGTTATGTCAGCCGTGTTGAATAGGGTACAAGTTCACTCGCTAATCTGAAGTGTGTAGCTCGGCTGAAAGCACTTGACGGTTTCAATGCGTGAGTAAAAATAGACAAGTAAACAATACAAATGGCTTCGAAACTTGACGTTTGTCACCAGCCGAGCGGAAAATGGATAAGTTTATCGCTGCTGGTGCCTGCTAGCGTAATTAAGGTGTTTGATGTTGCTAGGCAACAACAGGTCGATCGCAATATAGCGTTCGCTAGACCCTGCTTGCGCGAGATATATCGAGCGATACCGCAGCAGCATGTCGATAGGTAACAATAGGACGAACTTTCGCTAGCCCCAGCGTGCGTGATAGAGTGAGTGTTGCTGTGGAGTCATCGAGTCACGTGAGTGAGTGGCCTACGTGGCAGTCGGGAGCTAGTTCGTGTAGCGCGTGTGATTGGGCCCTCGGTATCACGTGGGTGAGGATATTGTGCGGTTGCTTGGAGATGGGGTAGGTGGAAGCGCTGATTGGCTGTAAGATCGGGGCGGGAAATGCGAGTGTCTGGATGTGTGTGAGTATATCAGAATAAGGAGAGTGATTTGAGATCCTGCTCCAGAAGGACGTGCGTGAGATGGCTGTGATTTGAGTGGACCAAGTTTGCCTTTCTAAATGTTTTAGTTAAAGGTTTTAAATAAGGAAATCCCTTTTCGGTGACTCTCCAGCCCAGTGTGCAGCACGACAACGTCCAAGCCTTCACCACAACTGGTGACCTTGCATCCGGTTATTGGACCTGGCTTCCACATCCGGTGCCGGTATCCGACTTCTACATCCGGTGATTGGACCGGGCATCTACATCCGGTGGCGATATCCGACTTCCGACTTCTTCAACCGGTATCCGATGTCTCCATCCGATATCCGACTTCGTCATCTGGTATCCGACTTCGGCATCCGGTATCCTAGACCGGCGTAGTCATCCGACGACGGTATCCGATGTTCGCGTTCCGCGTCTGAACCCAGCGTCGAACTCCGATTGATGTATTCGGTTCGCGCACCCAGTGGACAGGTCGCTCGTCTTCAGCACAGTTTGTCTCGACGATGATCCGGCACGCGATCCGGCATTCGAGTAGCGTTCAGCGGGGACTGTAGGCTACGAGAGTCTTCACGCGTCTCTACGGCCATTCTTCCGTTATGGTTTGATTCAATTGGTGCACCATAATAATCCGAACATTAAGATAGGGTTTATACTGAGAATTACTATTAGCTATTTCTCCTCTTAAATGACCTCCAAAATTGCCGGCTTTTATGAATAGATTATTCCAGTGTTCTCTTGCAATTGGTTATAAAGACTTGGTAACTCACCTGTCTTTATACGTAATGAAGTTAATTTGATAACCGTAACTGAATGTATTGATGCTTGTAACTGAAAGCTTAGATTAAACATATACTATATTACATGTAAAGCAAGTTTGTCTAGTTTGCTTGTATTGGGTCCGATTTAATATAATAAAACAGGGTACACAAATACCACTTTACTTACATTTGAACACATCATGGGAAACAGGGTGACATTTTGGCGACCACGATGGGACCAATTCTAGTAGAGTCAAATTAAACTACTGGGATTTCTTATAAGGTTACCTTGTTATAATGCATATAAATAAATGATGTATTCTGGTTAAGGATTTGATGTAAGAAATAATTCTGGTTAACTATTCTTGTCCTTCTAGTGTAGGTAACGACAAACTGTGTTACAGTCAAGTGGTAACAGTGGACTGACGTGCTACATGCTGGGCTGAGTCATCACCAAACTGGTAAGATACCCTAAAATTAAATATTGAATTAGGTTTTTGGAATTACCTCCTGAAATGGAGACCGAAAAATTAATGAACATTGGGCAAACCCTTGGTCTTGTGGGAGATGAGTTGAAAGATTTCATTAAGCAAGAGAAGAGTAGAGCCAGAGATGAGCGGGCAGAAGAACTTGAGTTGTTGAAGATGAGGTTAGAGTTGGAAGTGAAAAAGAAAGAAAACTATGAAAATGCGCAGAGTAATGCGGCTGATGGGCAAGAGTCGGGAAGTCAGCGGGCACCTAAACTGCCTGTTTTTGATGAAACTAAGGATGCAATGGATGCGTACTTAAATAGATTCGAGCGCTATGCAGTTATGCGGAAGTGGTCGCGGGCGTCATGGGCTTCAAATTTAAGCGCACTTTTGACTGGTAAAGCGTTAGAAACGTACGCGCGACTGTCTGATAGGGAGGCTGCGGATTATGAGAAGGTGAAACTAGCCTTGCTGCAGCGCTTTGAGCTCAATAGTGAGGGGTTCAGGAAGAAGTTTCGGTCAGTACGACCAGAATCTGGCGAGAGTGCCAGTCAATTGTTCAATCGGATGCAAGGTTACTTAGAGAAATGGTTGTCACTTGCTGGTGGCAAGGAGCGCTACGAGGATCTGCGGGATCTAGTGCTCATAGAACAGTTTCATAGAAGCTGTCCGAAGGATATGTCAGTGTTCATAAAGGAAAGCACTGCCAAAAGCACTGCTGAAATTGCGGGAGTAGCTGATCGGTACATAGATGCTAGGTCAGGTTGGACCTCAGCAACGGGTGGTAATAAACCGCGATATGATCGTTCACAAAAGCAATCTGAATTTTCTCCCAAAATAGCAGGTGCAGAGAAGGGGCAGAGCAAGACGGCGGAGACCCCAAGCAAAAAGACTGGGAAGTGCTTCATCTGCGGCAAAGCGGGCCACTACTCAAGGGACTGCCGACAGCGCCCAAGGGCTGAGAAGTTGGGAGCAGGTGTAGTGGAGGCAGATGACGGGCAGGCGGAATGGGAAAGTGATGCTCTATGGCGGGCAGAGAATCAGCAACAAGTAGAATCCGAGCCGATAGCCGAGGCAACGAGTAGCTATGGTGCTACCAATACAGGTCAGATGGCTAGCCACGTAAGTGCAAACCGGCAGGAAAGCGGATGTCTGTTGCTAGATTCATGTTTCTCATGTGACCCAGTTCAAGTTTGTTATTCTTGCACAGGAGAGCGGGAAGGCGAGTTCCCAACAGTTGGTGCGGCTGGTGGGGCGAAATCTGTGCGCTCAAGGCCAGTAGCCGAGGGACTCGTTAACGGTCGGTCAACGGTAGTACTGCGGGATACCGGCTGCACAACTGCGGTAGTGAAGGAGGATCGCGTACTTCCGGGTCAGATGACTGACGAGTGGAGAAAGTGCGTCCTCATTGACGGCACTCAAAAGAAGTTCCGCATAGCTACGGTGAATGTCGATACGCCCTACTTCGTGGGTAAGCTGGATGCATTATGCATGACCAATCCGGTGTACTCGTTAATCATTGGAAATGTACCAGGTGTCCGGGACCCCAGTGATCCAGATCCGGAGTGGGAACCAGGATTGGTGGAACAGTCAGCGAGAGATGGTCTGGCGGTGGAGACCAGACAACGAGAGGCTTCGACCAAACCACCGAGGACTTTGAAGGTGCCAAGCCCCAGTGCAGACGCACCACCAGCAGAATTCCTGGAAGCCCAAGAGTCAGACGAATCGCTGGACAAGGGGCGGATGGATGCTACAACGGGGGAGGTCGAAGTAAGTCGGAGAGAGTTTGGGACAAAGTACGAGCTTAAGGTCAAGCTCTCGTACAGGGAGATCGAACCGATGCAAAAGGCAATCAGGACAGCGTCTGACCTGGCAGCGAGGGCGGTCGTTGAGAACGAAGATGCCGATGACGCCGAGCTGGTTCCGAGCACGACGCGGGAATCGCTTCTCCATATCCCGGAAACCAAGCAGACACACGGTGTGGCAAACGTCAACGACCAACTCACAGCGGAACCGCAGAGGGAAGTAGGTGACCAACGTGGCGAGACCCAAGATGTGGTGACCGACACACCGCGGATCACGTCAGCGGGCCAGCACGACATCCGGCTCGTCCACGGCCACCCAATTCACAGCAAGCCGCACCCTGTATCTCATCAGGAGGCGAATGTGATGTGGTATTCGGGAGTCTCGGAGCCGTCGACATCGCCATATTCAGCACCCATTGAGAAGGAGTGTCTGGCAGTGGTATGGACCATACAAAGATTTGAGACCTATCGCTACGGAAAGGAGTTCGTTCTCGAGGCAATCGAGTGGAAAGACAACGTCGGGCAGATCTTGTGAGCAGAGTAGATACAAAGGAAATCGAAAGTATATTAATACACCTTTTTCTTCCCCCTTCTACCTCTGTTTGTAGGAAATCTCGGCAGGCCATGTGTCGGGGTGTGTGGATTATTGTAAATAAACTAGAGAATGGCGGCGAAGGTGAAGCGCAATAGAGGTAGATGTTGGTTTAATTTGTGTTTTCTTTACCCTTAGGCAAAACCGAAATGCTGGACAAGGACGCAGAAAGGAGAAAATGCTGTTTCGATTTGATTTATAGGTCCCCTGAAGGAAGAAAAGGAATACCGTCTCGTTTTTTTTTAACGAGCCAGAAGGGCCGTTTTAAATTGAGAAGTAAATTTCCCCTGAAAATTTCTCTTAAAGGAGGGGGTGAATTGTCACCAGCCGAGCGGAAAATGGATAAGTTTATCGCTGCTGGTGCCTGCTAGCGTAATTAAGGTGTTTGAGGTTGCTAGGCAACAACGGGTCGATCGCAATATAGCGTTCGCTAGACCCTGCTTGCGCGAGATATATCGAGCGATACCGCAGCAGCATGTCGTTAGGTAACAATAGGACGATCCTTGCGTAACTTTCGCTAGCCCCAGCGTGCGTGATAGAGTGAGTGTTGCTGTGGAGTCATCGAGTCACGTGAGTGAGTGGCCTACGTGGCAGTCGGGAGCTAGTTCGTGTAGCGCGTGTGATTGGGCCCTCGGTATCACGTGGGTGAGGATATTGTGCGGTTGCTTGGAGATGGGGTAGGTGGAAGCGCTGATTGGCTGTAAGATCGGGGCGGGAAATGCGAGTGTCTGGATGTGTGTGAGTATATCAGAATAAGGCAGAGTGATTTGAGATCCTGCTCCAGAAGGACGTGCGTGAGATGGCTGTGATTTGAGTGGACCAAGTTTGCCTTTCGAAATGTTTTAGTTAAAGGTTTTAAATAAGGAAATCCCTTTTCGGTGACTCTCCAGCCCAGTGTGCAGCACGACAACGTCCAAGCCTTCACCACAACTGGTGACCGTAAGTTAAATCGCTTGTTGACTCCGTTTTGGAGTCTGTTAATTGTGTCGAAGGTTATGAATGTATATAAGAGTTGTACCAGAAATTATATGACAGTGAAAGGATGGTGCTAGTGGAGCACAAACCAAGTAAGTTAAATTATTTGAGAGGTCGTGTTTAACCTCCGGAATATATGTTTGCTCTTTATATTGGATGCTATCTTTGGAGGATGATATTATTTGAGATTGACAGGAAGTTCAATTCGTTGTTTCTGTATGCGAGGTGATTCCGCATTATGCTCAAGTGTGTATTAGCTAGGGCTTGTTAATACTTGTTTTAATAATAAAATGATAAAGCCGGTCGGCAATATACTTGTTACATTTTTGCTTGCTTAGAAATTATATATATAAAATATTGATGTACAATTTGCACCGTAGTGGAAATATGTTCTGGAATTATTGTTTGCAGTTGCATCCGGTGATTGGACCGGGCATCTACATCCGGTGGCGATATCCGGCTTCCGACTTCTTCATCCGGTATCCGACTTCTCCATCCGGTATCCGACTTCTCCATCCGATATCCGACTTCGACATCCGATATCCGACCTCTTCATCCGGTATCCGACTTCTTCATCCGGTATCCTAGACCGGCGGAGTCATCCGACGACGGTATCCGATGTTCGCGTTCCGCGTCTGAACCCAGCGTCGAACTCCGATTGATGTATTCGGTTCGCGCACCCAGTGGACAGGTCGCTCGTCTTCAGCACAGTTTGTCTCGACGATGATCCGGCACGCGATCCGGCATTCGAGTAGCGTTCAGCGGGGACTGTAGGCTACGAGAGTCTTCACGCGTCTCTACGGCCATTCTTCCGTTATGGTTTGATTCAATTGGTGCACCATAATAATCCGAACATTAAGATAGGGTTTATACTGAGAATTACTATTAGCTATTTCTCCTCTTAAATGACCTCCAAAATTGCCGGCTTTTATGAATAGATTATTCCAGTGTTCTCTTGCAATTGGTTATAAAGACTTGGTAACTCACCTGTCTTTATACGTAATGAAGTTAATTTGATAACCGTAATTGAATGTATTGATGCTTGTAACTGAAAGCTTAGATTAAACATATACTATATTACATGTAAAGCAAGTTTGTCTAGTTTGCTTGTATTGTGTCCGATTTAATATAATAAAACAGGGTACACAAATACCACTTTACTTACATTTGAACACATCATGGGAAACAGGGTGACAATCATAACATAAGACATAAGATAATAAGCACGATATTGAAATGTGATAGCATTATGATAAAACGAATCATATGACTGAGTTCACACGCACAATAAAATGAATGCTTAAGCTATCGAATCGATGATGATAAGAAAATAAAAGTCCGAGTCCAGTTCAGCGAACGACTGAAAGCGAAGGACGCGACGGACGATGATCGAAGCTAGAAGAGTGAAAATGAAGCGAAGTTGAAGAAAGCGAAGCACAGAAACGAAGGTGAGGCGAAAAGGGCGTCTCGACGATGACCGGAGACTTGATGATGGAACGCGCTCCGAGGTGGGCCTGAAGAGGCACGAAGGCGTGGAGAACGACGAAGAAAACATTCAGGAAACTGATCGTAAAAATGGTTTACAATCAGACAGTTCGGGAACGATGACGCAAACGATGTTGAAGAATCAGGAAAATGTCAATAGTGATGGACGATCGCAACGAAGGTTTGAGATCGTAAAAAATGTTTGATTATGAAGACGACGACTATGAAAATTACGAGTAAACTGCATGACAAGATGTCGACGTGACATTGTCAATGATGATGAACGTTTCGAAGGTTCGAAAGTGTATGAAAATACAATGGTAGACGAAATGGAATGAGTCGGACGATGAGATCAAAACGATTAACAATAGCGATGAACAATACGCGACAGGACGTGACGAACAATCACCGTGACAGAAGATGGAAATATAGAGCGACTGAAGAATTTAGAGTGCGCCAAGCCTTTTATACGGCTCCGGACGCCTAAATGAAGTGCACGAAACAACCAATCAAAATGAAGCGTTGACGGACAGCGCAATTAACGGCGCCTACATAAAATGGCACAATTGACAAAAATGTGCTAATTACATTAAAGTCATACCTGTAAAGTGTCCAAATCCACGAAAATTACTTGGAGCTTCCTCGTTTCTCTTCTACCGTGTTGTTTAGCTTATGGTAAGAGAAGAATAAAATAGGGTTTGATTTTTTCAAATGTCCCTTTAGTATGAAGATAATTATCATTGAAAATCATTATTTCCAAAGCGTTAATCAACGCAATTGAAAAAAGTACAATTGTCTCAGCTGAGAACGTCCGCATGCAGCACCCGTGAGCACATTCCGGAGATTGAACTTTGAGCCGAGCGAGTTCAAATTCCATGAATTATGTACTACGTGTGTAAAAATACACGGGTGCGAATATCTCAAACG
This sequence comes from Echinarachnius parma, assembly GCA_037951105.1. Taxonomy (NCBI): domain Eukaryota; kingdom Metazoa; phylum Echinodermata; class Echinoidea; order Clypeasteroida; family Echinarachniidae; genus Echinarachnius; species Echinarachnius parma. The sequence continues at coordinate 31,765 of JBAMJV010010245.1, read as the reverse complement.
GATCATTCATTACTGTGACAAAAGTATGGCAGACCATCAGTATTCGGTGATAAAATATGAACTCAATATTCGTTTTTTTCACTAGGTAAACAGTGTTCGTTTTCTTTCAAACTTTCACAAATCTTTCAATTGTATTTTAGAATGATATTGATATAGGATTGAAGTCTCAAATGTCATTTTGTGCAATATCTGACACTTTACAGGGATCACTTTAATTTATTTACAAATTTACAATATTCGCATATACTTTCAGAAATTAAAAGTACGGTAAAATAATGGCATGAATAATTATGTACAAATTGACAATAAAAGATTGTGCTCAATACGAAAGCACAACATAAAAAATGCGATGTTTGTAATGAGAAAACAAGACAAACATAATATCAATACAAAACAAATGCGGCAATTTGCGAGGTTGAATGTAGGTCAAGCGCAGACGCTACAAATTAACAACTCTTTGCAAAATGTTGGGTATCTATTTGGTTCCATGACATATGCTCCGCCGACATATGCTCCGCCGACATTTGCTCCTAAAAATGCGACAAATGCTCCGCGACAAATGCTCCGCGATATTTGCTCCGCCGACAAATGCTCCGCCGACAATTGCTCCTCCGACAAATGCTCCGCCGACATTTGCTCCGCCGACAAATGCTCCGCCGACATTTGCTCCGCCGACAATTGCTCCGCCGACAAATGCTCCGCCGACATTTGCTCCGCCGACAAATGCTCCGCCGACATTTGCTCCGCCGACAATTGCTCCGAAGCTGCGACAATTGCTCCGCGACATTTGCTCCGCCGATAATTGCTCCGCGACATTTGCTCCGCCGCCAAATGCTCCGCAGACAAATGCCCAAATAATTAGATGATTTTTTTTTCAACAAAATATTTTTTAAATGCTTGCACTTTTTCAAAAATTTTCAAAATCATTTTTGGAATAGTTGTTGATGATCTCTCTATCTAATCATCATTCCAATAAAACACCACATGCATAATTTTGTATGAAAATGGTTGAAACCAATACCTTTTAAGAAAAGCGCCCTCTTGTGTTTAAATGGCTCTTTTTGAATGATAACAGGCGTTTTACTAAGTCGTTTGTAATTTTGTATACCTTTTGAGCATGGTGGAGTTATAACCATTAGTTTATCAATTAACTGTCCAGGGTTGGTTACTAAAGTTCAGCCTTAAGTAGCAAAACTGTACTACCCCTTTAAATAAAGATCACATCGTCTAGAAGACAATCTATTCTTCACATATTAACAATACAATTGATCACATATTGCTTTTTATGGAATATGACGTCATAGTCACTGTGGAGGTAAGAGGACCCCTCAATTCCTTAGATTATTGAATTTCAATTTCTGCTACTTCCTGCCAATCCTTCCGTTTATACGAATGCAAAATCAGGCATTGGAAGTTTGTGCTTTTCTGTTGGACAATAAGGCAGCCTTAATCGTTTACGGGGTAGGGGGGGGGGGCGTTTAGAAGTGTCACAAATTGGGCCCTCGTTGTTCAGTGAACGATGAACAAATCTAAACAAAATTGGAACTCCGAAAATTTAACAGTGGGTGAAAATAACGTTCTTTGAATTTTGATAAAACGTGGATAAATTTTGAACTCATGCGGAACAATTTCTTGATTCATAAAGAGTCTGAGTAATACAAATGCAGTGATTATAAAGACTTTTCTTTTTTCTATTCATGATCGATCTTAACACCAGTATCATGCCCTTCGCTTGATGATTGCTTGGAACAGTATACTATTCATCACAGCATTTTCGGATACTATGAGGGTCCGTGGTTCGACTCCAGTCGAACCCCAATGTAACATCAAAAATTAAAGCCAGTGTTGTGTGTTATTGCGCCTCCCCTTCTGCTACTAGATGCAGGCTGCAGGGTCACGCATCCTTACAACACTGGGCTAATTGACTGCCCCCCCCCCCCCCACCCTGTATAAAGAAACGTGAAACAAACAAACCAGCCAAATAAAATATTTGAATGAATCGATGGTTACTGAATCGATTGTACTCCAATTTCACAAGAGATTCGCATAACATATAAAAGCGCACTTCATACCAAAGGTACTTGAGAATTCATTCCAGAGTTTAATCTTCAGCGGAGTAAATGTCGGTGGAACAATTATGGTTGAGGAACATATGTTGTTTTTTGGACCATTTGAAGTACTGTCATCTCCGGAGCATATTTCGGCGGAACAATTGTCGGCTAAGCAATTGTCGCATATTCGAAGCATTTTCGGCGGAGCAATTGTCGCATCTTCGGAGCATTTGTCGGCGGAGCAATTGTCGGCGGAGCAAATGTCGGCGGAGCAATTGTCGCATCTTCGGAGCATTTGTCGGCGGAGCAATTGTCGGCGGAGCAAATGTCGGCGGAGCATTTGTCGGCGGAGCAAATGTCGGCGGAGCATTTGTCGGCGGAGCAAATGTCGGTGGAGCATTTGTCGGCGGAGCAAATGTCGGCGGAGCATTTGTCGGCGGAGCAATTGTCGTCGGAGCAAATGTCGGCGGAGCAAGTATCGCGGAGCATTTGTCGCGGAGCAATTGTCGCATTTTTCGGAGCAATTGTCGGCGGAGCATATGTCGGCGGAGCATATGTCGTGTCACCATCTATTTGATATCACAAAATGGTACCAATACATATAATTATATGTTGTTCTTTGCCTGGTGGTCCCCTTTAAGTTATATCTGCAATATTCCCAATTTAGTTTTTAATTTTATCATTATACTAGTAACCACTCTGGCATATAGGGGGGGGGGGGGGTGGGGGGGGTGATCTATTCATTCATCCCCCGGCCCCCGCTGAACAATAGGTACAGTATTACGTAAGGATCTACGCCAGTGGTATAGTAACCCAGCATATTATAATAACCCGCTCTTTATTAATTGTTCTCAAAATTTTCTTGATATCACCGAAACTATATTATAGATCGTTAAGTCCATAAACAAATCAACAGTTTTTAATATGTGTAATATAATGATAAGTTCACCATGCGGCACCGTATTGGCACAAATATCAATTAGCTTCTATATATTCACTGTCTAGATGATCATTGGGGAAATTAAACTTCTAAACAACAAGGTCAAGTGGATTTTGCAATTCAGTTTAGCACTAAGAGGGGTAATTGTTAAAACCCATCAAGGACGGTGTCCCACATATTTGTGGGTTGGTAGTTCAACACTTCAGCAAGAAGATACAAAGTTATATGAAGTAAAAAAAGGAGAAAGCATAAATTTCTCTTTTTTTAGAGGCCTATTTTGTTACTCTACCTGCTTTAGTTATTTTGTAATGATTTTTATTATTGCGTAGATCGCTATAATTTAGGAAAATCCTTAAATTGGCAACACATTGTGATATTTCAAAAACAGATTTTGGCGTTCAAATTGGCAAAGTCACTTCATATTTGTCTTAAATTGTAATTACTAAATATTTTCCACCTATTTTTATGTCATTAAAAGGTAGAACAAAATTAGGAGTTGCCAATTTGTAGAGGAAAATATTGATAAATTTGGCCTTAAAATAGCTCTCGTCCTTAATGGGTTAATACTCCAGTTGATATTTCTCTTCCTTTTTTTTTTTTTTTTTACTTTGAGCTTGTCTGTATATTTCCATCATGGCAAGGAAATGGAACGCAAAGTTATAATTCCTCCTTGCATGCCCTTATTAATATTATCCATATGGGCTTATTTACGATAGCTGCAATACATTTAGGCAAGTGTGTCCCAATTAATGGTCGGTAAATCCAGCTTGGCCATGAGGAAAAAAACCCTGGCTGAATAGTCTAGAAGGGTCATTCCGTCATTGGCGTGGACTTACACTTAACGAAAATGAGCGAGCAGTCGACCGAATTCTATTATTAAATAGTAATTCAATTGTAATTTAATATCTCGCTTTCATGTTTGTTTTTTCTTTTGCTACAGCTTGTCTGCTTTTTCATCATGGCAAGGTTATGGAATTATGCAAAGAGAATCTTTCTAGCTCTTTATGTGCTTACCGTAGCTGCAATTCATTCAGGACAATGCGTCCCAACGGTCGGTATCAAATCCCGCTCAGAATACTTGGCAGTGAGGGAAAAACTCCTGGCAGAAGAGTCTAGGCGGGTCATTGGCGGGGACCTGGTGCTCGATGAAAAGGAGCAAGCAGTCGACCGGATCCTATTGGCCGCAAAGGGGGCAGAGTTTGAGCACGGTTTCCATGAGCCGTTCGCCCCGGCGATCAATTTCTTGAAGGGAAGGCAGCTTGTGGAGAGCAGCGAGGTCTTTGACATCATTAGACGCATGCCAAAGGGTAAGTTGTATTTAAAGATACTGTCCTCAACAGTTCAACCCATTCAGGACTGGTCCCGAAAATACTCGGGCAGGAGTCTATGGAGAATGCATGTTATAGCAAAATACTCGGGCAGGAGTCTATGGAGAATGCATGTTATAGCAAAATCAGTCCGTCCTGAACGGGTTAAATTAAAAAATTTAAAGTTGCCAGATAGAACTTGTCTTATATGAGAGAAAATGCCATTTAAAGATCCTGTCCATCTTTTGCGAGCCAAATTTCAAAAGTTGCGAGATTATTGTCTTATATGAAAGAAAATGACATTAAAAGAGCCTGCCTGAAAAAATTAGGGCTGAAACCTTCTTTTTGTAGAGAATTGTAAGACCTCAAAATAATACAAGTCGGTCCGTCCGTTTATTCTGACTGACGAGCCTTCGCCCGTGTATGGTTTCGCTCACGTAACAAAGCTGTAATAATATGTTTTTTGAAATATATATATTAAGATCTTGAAAAAAAAGGAGATTAATTTGTCATGATTATTTATTTAGCATCTAGCAACTGCAGACCCTTCCTCTAAGGCAGTAAACTGGGCGACCCTTGCGATGTATTTCGTGTTCGCAAGTTGCAAGATGTTCACCTACGAAATAGTACATTTATTTTGGTTAAGCACAATCAAAGCTATTCAAACAGATTTGTGATTACTGAAACAGGATAATTTGTCCAACTGAAATGATAAAATAATCCATGATATGGAAGGTAATGAGCAATTGATTTGTCTTGCATCATTCTAATCCTATATCACTGTGAAGTTTACAATTTCACCAACTAAATCATTGAATTAACACATACATGCAGACACTTATTTTATGAGTATGAAAATGTATTATATATTTTTAAAATTCAGGTGGAATTTTACACGCTCACGAGTCAATTGCGGACATCCGATGGGTGATCGAGCACGTCACATACAGCCCACACCTCTATTTCTGCATCTGCGATGACTACTACGAATCTCTCCACTTCAAGTTTTCTGTCCCGGCACCAGAGGATAGGATGGAAGGGTGCATCTCTGACTGGAGACTGGTAGCTGATGCTAGAGAGGAGATGGGGACGGCAGCTTTTGATAAAATGTGAGTGTTGCTATGGTTACAAGCTCGGATTCTTTCTCTTCTTCCACAGATACTCATGTGGTCATTCTCTAATTTCCACCTTTCTTCTTCCTCCTCTTCCTCTTCCTTCTCTCCCTTCTCTCTCTCCCTTTCCTCCCCCTTCTCCTCCTCTACTCCTTCTTCTCCTCCTCCTCTACCCCCACCTGTTGCTCCTCCTCATCCTCCCACTCCTCCTCCTCCTCCTCCTCCTCCTCCTCCTCCTCCTCCTCCTCCTCCTCCTCCTTCTTCTTCTTTTCCTCCTCCCCATTTCCTCCTCTTTATCCTGTTCCTCATCCTCCTACTCCTTCCCCCTTTTCCTCCTCCTCCTCCACCTCCTCCTTCTCCTCCTCCTCTACCCCCACCTGTTGCTCCTCCTCATCCTCCCACTCCACCTCCTTCTCCTCCTTTTCGTCCTTCCCATACATGTGTACAAATCAATATAGGATTACTGCAGATTACTACAGTAAGTTTCTTTTAAGGCATACTGTAGGTACAATAGAACAGCTTGTGCTCATTTACCGTTTCTGCCTTCATGAGGCAGATTATCACGGCCCAACAAAGTTGACCTTCTTTCTCAAATGCGCGCAGTATGCCCACACTACAAACGTATGTTTTGCTTCTCAAACCGGTTCAAACCAGATTCCATCAATATTGACCACTGAATGAAGAAAATACTGCAGAAAACTGCTTATCTACTAAAAATCGCCAATGTGATAAATGAGATTCATTAAAAAACCTGGCCTTTCCATCCTAGCAGAATCTTCAGGACAAAAAAATTAGGACATTTTTGTCCTGATGAAGATCCTGCCAGGATTGAAAGCTAGACTTTGTTCTACTCTCAATATTGACCACTGCTAAATTTGCATGCAAACTAAATGGGGAAACCCAGAAGAGAAAATATATGGTATATTATATCCCTCATGAGAATGTTCTAGCCATGTGATTGGTCGAAACGCCGTCACGTGTTCAAGTATAATTTCTCCCATCACATCCCAACCTCATATAGTACTTTTGTACAGTACCTTTTTTGTCGAGGACAACAAACTTTTTGGCCCTGCCTAGGGAGTTATAGTAAATTGCTGATACTCATGTAGTCTCATAGGGCACGTTGTTAACAACCTCTAAATTATGAATCAGCGAACTTATCACCGACTTATTTTGTTCCCATGACAACCCAGAACGCAGCATCAGCCAATGCGAACGCTTGTGGCCGTGCAAGTACGCGTGTGCGCGTTAGTGCGCAGAAAGGTAGCGCGCTGGTGCGCAAAGTTTACGCGCCGTTACGCTGAATAGACAATGGTATTTAAGCGTCTTAGCCTTTTAATCATAAATCGTGTTTATGTGCAGGATTGACAAAATGAAAATAAAAGACTCGATCAATTGCTCATTGTTCCAAACTTTTGAGTCCTTTGTGTTAGTTATAGGTCTCTTGTGATCAAAATAATATGAGGGATATAAACCAAATAACCAAATCTCCTTACTGGGGTGATGGATGCAGAACTATACGTTGCCTCGGTGATCTGCGAAGGTAACTATCATGCCTCGGCTACGCCTCGGCATGACAGTACCTTCGCAGATCACCTCGGCACGTATAGTTTTGCCATCACCCTCCCAGTCGATGGTTATTTGCTTATTATATCCCTCATAAGATCGTTTTACCATTGTATTTGACAAATGATAGTTTTGGACAACACGCGGAATCCCCGCGCAATCATGTGACCGGGCTGTTAGCAAAAAATTAACACTAAAAGTTCGTTACGCGTTCGTCCCATAGATCATGTGTTTAAGCAAAATGCACACGCGATCAAATTTGTGCAGTACTCTATGGCGCACACGTTCTAGTCACGTGATTGACATTACTGGTAAAAACTAACACCCTGGGAAGAAGAACGCCAAGACAGCCAATAAGCACATCCGTGGGAGCGCTAGCACGCATTCATCGCGTATGTGCGCAACTGCCAGCGCGTTGGTGCGCACTCAGTTTTGCGTCTTTGTGATTGTGTGCGCAAAATAACAATGACTTTAAGCGTATTAGATACGCCGTGGTTCTGGAGGCTCATACTGGCTTCATTAATGTCGATTGATTTTTATATCAAAATTTACAAGCGATTTTATGAAATATTCAGAGATTATCACTTATTTTGCTATAAGCTGAACACAATCACTGATATTGATGAGTGATATAAAACAACTAACGAATGTGCTTGATTGTGATAGGCAATCTATTACCTCGGTGGGCTCAAAATGACTATTACCCTCAGCTACGCTTCGGGTAATAATCATTTTGAGCCCACCTCGGTAATAGATTTGACTATCACAAGAAGCCCATTCGTTAGTTGTATAATATTGACTGCTGGGACATTGGAGTAAGCAAAATGTGGGAAACAATTGCCACGGAAAACTACCTCATATAGATTATAATTTATTATGTTAATCCTATATACAGCCTTTACCACAAGCTGATCATGTTAAACGCAGATGGGAATACCGAATAGGCGAATGAGACCGTATAGATTATAATTTATTATGTTTACCTATATAATTATACAGGCTGTACCACAAGCTGACCATGTTCAATGCAGACGGGAATAACGAGTATGCGAATGGGACCATGGCGTGGCAGCGCTTTGAGCGTACACTGTGGTCAACCGTTGAACTGTATTGTACCGTGGGCCATTTCAAGTCTTTCGTGAAGCAAGCGTTGAAACAACTTGTAGACGATAATGTTCAATACTTGGAGCTTAGAACCCTGCTTCTTCCGGTAAGTAAATTAAACGTTTTTTGACATTTTTGCTTGACAATAAAAACTAGACGCAGTGCACTCAGGGAGTGCATACTTACGCCAACACTCAAATTTTTATGTTTGCGTGACCTTGACCTTGCCCTTTGACTATTGACCTTGCAAATGTTATGGGTTCTATTCTAGATAAACACAAAGCTTCTACGAAAAATTGGTTGAGATATCTGTGATATTGTGCGCAGGAGACTGGTGACGAACAAACAAACAAACAGGACCAAAAACATAAACTCCTCCAACTTCGTTGACGGAGGTAATAAAGATGTACATGTATCCTTTATCATTTATTCCTAAAAATCTAATGGTATAAAGCAAATGAAAAGCAAGCATTTAAATACTGATCAATGATAAGATACTGCCTATTCCAGTAAGTATATTGGGAATTCATTGATTTTTTATTATTTTTTTTTAATTTTTAATATTTGTTCTTTGTATTTGTTATATATTTCTAGCTCCAGGAGCTTGATGGAACTCAGCATTCACCTGAACACACACTGCAGCAGTACATAGAGGCCATAGAAGAGTTTACGAATGACCACCCGGACAGTTTTGTTGGAGCCAAGCTTATTTTTCACTCTGTAAGGTGAGAAGATATAGGAGGCTTTAATAGTTTTATCAAGTTATATTCATATAATGTTTAATATTTATCACATTGCAAGATCGGTAGAGCGCGCGCTTTCTGATCATGAGATCCCGAGTTCGAACCCTGCCCACTGCCTTTGTCCTTCAGCAAGACAATTTATCCACAGTTGCTGCTCTCTACCCAGGTGTAAAATGGGTACCATGGTCGGGTGTTAATTAGCCTTTGCGCCATCATCAGTGGCAGCACGGCTAGTATGCTCCCCGGGGAGTTGAGAAAGTATGCAATATCATTGTGTGGGTTTGAAATGTACCTGATAACCATGGGTATTAATATTAATATGTGCGGTAGAATATATACACATAGTTTCCGCGCTCTATAAGTGATTTATTATTATTATTATTATTATTAAATACCACAATCATTTAGTGGTGTAGTGAAGGATGGAAAGTAGTTCCTTAGCATTGTGTGCGCCCACAAGGTTGACCGTGGCTGGAATGCTCCCCAGGTAGTGGGAAATGTGCACTTTGTGTGCTGGATTGATTGCAGAATGTATCTTATGACCGGGGTAATAATATAAGTGCTTAGAGATGATTATCAATCGTGATAGGCGCTATATAAATCGAGGATATTATTGGATAACCATTTGTAACAGTCTTGGGTCATAAATGTTTTTGACGTGTAGGTTTCAACTAACCATTTTTGTTCACATGAAAGAAGAAATATTCCTAGTATGTTCTAAATTATTGTAGAAATATAAACGAAGACTATAATGACAGCAATGAGCTTTTCATCTGTATTATATCCACTTAAAACCTGACGGAAATTGCTTCCATAGTACATCATCAATGTCACAGAGGGGAAGGAAAGTAAATGATTTGATGAGCCTTTGGGGTCATTAGGTCGAAGGTCACAGGTCGGCGGGTTGTAATTAAGTAAGATCTATGAAAGGCACATACATGTACGTAGGCATATATTTGTTTTCTCTGTACCCTGTTACAATGCTCAAATTAACTTTTTTATATTTATTTATTTATTGCTTTTATCTTGTGACTCAATTAAGGGTTCCCTTCGACCAATCACGTATCTTCGAGGAGGTCAAGAATTCCTTAGAATTCCGGAAGAAGTACCCGGACTACTTTGTTGGGTATGACATGGTGGCCCAAGAAGATCTGGGAGGACCACTAATAGACTACATTGATAGTCTCCTTTATGCGTCGGGTGAAGACGTAGATCTGAAATTCTTCTTTCACGCTGGAGAAACAAGTAAGTTCTTCGCTCTTGAAAAATGTTCACATTTTCAAATAAGGAGGTAATATTACTGCAATGGAAAACAATGTCAAAGTTTGGAAGATCGGACTACTGATATAATACAACTTAACAAGTTTTCTTTATGCGTCATGTGAAAATGTAATTTTTGTAACTTTTGCGCTGGTAATTTATGCACTCTTTAAAAAGATTTTACATTTGTAAAACACAAATATTATTCCATTGGTCAACCCAAGTTGTCCATTAATAGACTATAATGTACACTCTTCTCTGCGTTGGGGTGAAAATGTGGGTCTGACATTCTTTCATTCCAGTGAAACAAGTGAGTTATGCACTCTTTAAAAAGTGTTTGCATTTGAAAACAAAAAAGTATTATTGGAGTGGAAAACATAAGCTAGGTTTGTAATAGGGAGTCAGTCTTCATGATGAAGGGGCATGCAGTATGAATGACAAAAATGACTTCAACAGCTTATAAAAGTGATCCATTATTAAAACCCTTGTCACATATCACTGGATAGCGTCAACGGACGCCTGACGGAGAACAACATTTTTAATCTGTTTGTATGCGTTTCTTGTTCTGCGAAGGCGATGTCCCGCGTTGTTTTATCCGGCAGAAAGGTTTGTGCAATGCAGCAATGAAGACGATTTTCAACACAGGAGAATTTGTTTTTGCAAAATTTCTATTTCGGTGGTATGTGGCAACCCCCTTAACTTCAACTTTTACCAAAAGCACAGGATCGCTTAAAACCAGTACCCCTCCACCGCCCATTGACAATGCATGCAACTCAAAATGCTGCTGCAATTTCATGCACGACGTTGATATCATTTCATAAATTTAGTCGTAGCGGACGCTCCATGCCTCATTTCTTCTCACAACTTTGGCCGTTGCAGTTTCTAAGGTTAGCGCGCACTATCACATGCGCCATTTTTTCACAGATGTAAACAACAATTCTATGCGGGGTGACGGTTTTAACAAAAAAACAGGTTATTTTATACCATATCGTTGTTTCCTTTTTTTGCATAGACTGGCAGGGAACCTCTGTGGATGAGAATCTGGTCGATGCATTTCTCCTGAACACGAGTCGCATTGCCCACGGTTACGCCATCAACAAACACCCCGTTGTCCTGGAGATGTTCAAATCCAGGGGCATCGCAATTGAGATCAACCCAATCTCAAATCAGGTAATCTTTCGTTCGTGCCTCCTGTAGATTAATCTAGTATTCAAATTCAAATCTTAAAGGGATCTAGTAACTTGTTGACATGTGCAAAAAACGATAAGTGGTTGATACAATGTATGTTGTTGTTATCTGATATGTCCACTGGGTGTTGTGTGAAAATTTCAAGTTAAATGGACTTAAATGGCCGAGTAATGAGCAAAAATGCAAAGTGACATTCACTAACTCATTGCACTCACTTTGTACACGGTTCTGACGATCCATTGGATAGTTTGACATCTGAACACTTCAATTGTAAATATCTTTTTAACAAAAGGGAATTTTGAAAAACCGACACCTGTCCCATGCTTTTTTAGCTCATCCGGCCCGAAGGGCCCGATGAGCTTATGCCATGGCGTGGCGTCCGTCGTCCGTCCGTCCGTCCGTCCGTCCTTCCGTCCTTCCGTCCGTCCGTCCGTCCACAATTTTCAAAATGCTTCTTCTTCGTTATTTTTCAACCGATTTTGATTCTGATTGTTTCATAAGATAGGGCTAGGAGGGGGATTTAAAACTTCTACACAGAATCGTGAAATTCATTATATATGCTAATTTATGCAAATTTATTCGAAATCACAAAAAATGCTTCTTCTCCTTCATTTCTTGACCGATTTTGATTTGGTTTGCTTTATCTGGTAGAGCTAACTTTGGTACACTAAACTTCTACACAGAATTTTGAAATTTTTCTCCATTAATTAATTATGGTAATTTATGCAAATTTATTCTAAAAATCACAAAAAATGCTTCTTCTCCTTCATTTCTCGACCGATTTTTATTTGGTTTGTTTTATCTGGTAGAGCTAACTTTGGTACACTAAACTTCTACACAGAATTTTGAAATTTTTCTCCATTAATTAATTATGGTAATTTTGTATTTATTTATTTATTTATTTATTTATTTTTATTATTTATTTATTTATTTATTTATTATTATTATTATTATTTTTTTTTATATTTTTTTTTAAATTTATTTATTTATTTTTTTTTTATTTATTTATTTTTTTAAAATTTTTTTTGTTCCCATGTCCCTTCTGGGGCGTCAAATTTATATTTTTTGACCAGTTGAAAAGTGTACCACATGAAATTTGCGATATTTGATGTTGCGAGATGGCGGATGAGCGCTACGTCATTGACGTTCTGGTTTAATAATAAGAATACAACAAGGTATGAGGGAACCGCTAGAATTTCAATTGGATTTTGAGGATATGGACAATGTTACTAAGTCCCTTTAATCTGAAGGAGTGGTTGCTACAACCGGACCTGTACAAAAAGACACGTTGCCCAGGGGGGCGAGATGGGACTCTTGTGGCGTGCCCCTACTAAAGGAAGAAAACAAAATGGAGAAATAAAGAGTAGAATCTGAATAATTAAAATATTTAACAAATCGTCAGGTAATGAATTAATTTGTCAATGCTAGAAATTTCCTTTTTTGCTTGGTTGCCCAGCCGGTCAAGTCAATCATGATTTTTCAAATCCAAGTGACTTGAAAGCTCAATATGATTTCCCCAAACAAAGAAAAACATTGCAAATTATTTTATATTTAGATGCCCATTTGGGCCAGTGGATCTAAGCATGAATGAAATTTGGTGGCCCGTTTTTTGTTCATGCTAGAAAAAATTTGTTTTGCCTTAAAGGTGCACCTGTAAAGTGTCTAACTCCACAAAAATTAATTTGAGCTTCCTCATTTCTCTTCTACCGTGTTGTTTGGCTTATGGTAAGAGAAGAATAAAATAGGGTTAGATTTTTTGTAATGCCCCAGCGCCTTTAGTATGACGATACCTATCATTCAGCAGAAGAGCGTTAATGAACGGTCATAAACGTCATACAGTAATTTGTTGTAAAAGCTGACGCTTTTAAACCACCTTTCGTGGAGTTATACTGAATGTAAGAACTAAAAATAGTTGGACCGTCCTTTTATTTAGATTTACAAGCCTTCACCCGTGTATGGTTTCGCTCATGTTAGCTGTCAGTACAGTGCGGCAAGCCCATGTCTGGCGCTGTAATTGTTTGTTTTTTTCTCCAATGGAAAAGTCTGATTCATGGTTTGATACATTTTCTGCTTCCTTCCTTGCCCCAAAGGTACTTGGTTTGGTGAGTGATCTCAGGAACCACATCGGCACAAGTCTGATAGCAGAGGGGCATCATGTCGTTATTAGTTCGGACGACCCTGCCACTTGGGGGGCGCTGCCCCTGTCACATGACTACTACATGGCGTTCATGGGAATGTCGGGCAAGAACGTTGGGCTGAGTTTACTGAAACAGCTCGCTCTGAACACCTTTGAGTGAGTCAAGTTGTCAATACACTGCATGGTTTCTAACTTAGGATCTAACGATTGGAAGGCACACATGCTCTACCAACCTTGCTACAGCCCGTCCAAAAACATCTCAGAAAATCTTCCAAATCATCTCTCAAAATTATATACAGCAAACGATAAGCATTATCAAATTTTAAATGCAAATATAAAAAGTATTTATTGTGATTTGAAACGTGATAACACACATGTGTAGATTTTCAAAGTACTAAGCATGCATGTCTTCCTTTCTCCTTTACCCCCCTTTGTTGTCCTTTTTTCTCTCAACCAGTAGGCCATAATGTGGATTTACCCTTGCTAAGCCTCTGGCTTTTTGGTATTCCCCCACATTCCCATTTATTGTTCGTTTAGTGAATGTTTTTTTTTTTTATGTATAAGATTTTGTTTGTTGTAGTTGTGATTTTACATCAGTTTTCAGGGGGGGGGGGGAGTGCGTAATTGACAAAAACCGGAATCGAGACTAAACTGGGCCTAGACCTAGACCACTGGCTGAGAAAGGTGTTAGCGGTTGTGTAATAGGGGGGGAGGTGTATGCACCCAATGCACCCCCCCCCCCCCCCCCTGGCTACAGGCCTGGTTTTATTCATTGTATTTTTTGTGTTTAATGCAGAATGTGGAATAAAATGAAGGAAAAAAAGAAAAAAATAAGCCACAAAGGCACATCAGGCTGGTTAGGCAATATCAGTATCCCATTACTCCTTGGTTTGGAGCAGCATTTGATATGCAAATATGACTGCTGAAGGAGGTACGTGCCATGGTTGGGAATTGAACCCACGATTCCCGCTTTGAAAGATAAATTCTGATACAGCGCGCCACAAAATAAGAATAACAATAATTCTACATTTAAGTTGATGCAAATTATCATTAATCCAGTCGAAGTAGAATAGTCGCACTGAAATGTACATATGTACATAAGCAAAGTCCTTCCAACTTATTGATTCATAATTTGCAAAATTGTACATTCATTAATTAATAATTGATTCATATTTAGAGATGACACAGTTTGATATTAAGCGCTATATAAATCAAACGTATTATTATTTGTACAAATCTACATTTCTATATTCGTTTGATCAACAGATACAGTGCAATGACTGTTGCAGAAAAGGAAGCTGCTATTGAACTATGGCAAGCCAAGTGGGATGCGTTTCTGGACGAGGTCCTTGCAAGGTATGAAAAGCGTGTTGTCAATAATAGTCTTTCTTTAAGAAAACCGTTATATGATTTAGTTTTACTCTCGGTATTGTCAAAATCGTGCTGCTCGCATTGTTTTAAGGGCCAAAAGACTAGATATGGCTACTCCATTTTACACATTCTACACTGGTTCAAAAGAGAATCATGTATAAGATTGCACTATTTGTATATAAATGTACACACGATCTTACCCCTGGTTATTTGTGTACGTTATTGAAGTATTCCTAGACAAGCTAACTACAATTTATTTTTACGTTCTAGAGTAGATACTTCATTGTTGATGGTTCCAAGAACAAATTCAAAGGGTGGAGAACGTAGTTTTTATTTTGCTGGCCCTACAATGTGGACCAGTTTGCCAGCTGATTTGAGATTGTCTCTCACATTAGACATTTTGAAAAAGAAATTTGAAGACATATTTATTTTTTCTGTAAATTATTGGAGAGGTTGTAAAGCGCATTGAACAGTTTTTAATTGGAAATGCGCTATATATGAAAACTAATTATTATTTTATCATATGTTGTTTAAAATGTGGAAAATAAATCAAATCAAATCAAATCTGTTTCTTAACAGCCATGCAGACTCTTTGAGTGATGAATTTGGGGAGAATGGGGCAGATGACGCAACAGTGACAACACGGAGAGAAGAGCTGTAGAAACATCACAACAAGGATGAGACAAACAGAGCAGCAACATATGTGCAACTTCAACCTCCTAAAATATTACAGAATAATCAGCAAGATGATTGTGGTCGCTACCAAGGAAGAAGAAGAAGAAGTACACATTTGTATGGATATCTTCTTCTTCTTCTTGGGTCACTACACTAGTCCCGCCCAGTACTGCACACAGGCTCTGGGCATGGTGGTTCATCGCTTCTAGGTCATCTGGGGTGCATATAGCTCGATCTGGCAGGAGTGGACAGACTAATTAACATGTATTCCATAGGTTTTTCCTGGCCACGTCTACTTTGTAAATGGTCACACGATGGTATGACCATTTACAGGCCATACACACAATATCATCGGAGCATGCGGTGCATACTTAATACATGGGTGACGGTTGCTCCAAGTACCGGCACCCGTGTATTGTCAATGCAATGCAGAGCGCATAGTACATGGTGCAACCGCAAACCAAACTTATTAATACATTATTGTAATGTTCATAGTCTGTTCCTGGTCACATTCACATGGCAATCTTCTATCTTTTTGAGTCACTACGCTATAGTCCTCCGCTACAGAAAATAAATGTGTGACGCAAGCTACCGGCTAGCTTGCGACTAGCTTACGGCTAGCTTGAGACGTAGCTTGCAGCAAGCTTGCGACTAGCTTGCGACTAGCTTGCAACTAGCTAGCAGCATGCTTAATAGGTGACCTTTGTTGAAATTGCGAGCTTGCAGCAGTTTTTAAGTTTTTAATTTGTAATCTTCTTGAGTCACTACGCTAGTCCCTCCGTACAGTAAGTATATGTGTGTCGCAAGCTAGCGTCTAGCTTGTGCCTGGCTTGCGACTAGCTTACAGCTAGCTTGAGAGTAGCTTGCAGCAAGTTTGAGACTAGCTTGCAGCTAGCTTGTGGCTAGCTAGCAGCATGCTTAATAAGCGACCTTTGTTGAAATTGTGAGCTTGCAGCAGTTTTTAAGTTTTTTATTTTTAATCTTCTTGAGTCACTACGCTGTAGACCCTCCATACATAAAGTATATGTGTGTCGCAAGCTAGCGTCTAGCTTGTGGCTAGCCTACAGGTAGCTTGCGACTAGCTTGAGAGTAGCTTACAGGTAGCTTGTGACTAGCTTGAGACTTGCTTACAGCAAGCTAGCAATATGATTAATAGGCGGATCTTTGCTGAAATTGTGTGTCAGTTAACGTGTAGGAATAGTCTGCAAGCTTAATTTCAGCAGAGATCCCCTATTAAGCTTGCAGCAAGCTAGCAGCAAGCTAGCCACAAGCTTGCAACACAATTAGATTTTTGAAGGGGCTGTCCAGTACTGCACTCATGCAGGCTCTGGCAGGGCGTTTCACAGCCGGCTTCAAGGTCATCTTTGGTGCATGGCGGATGGTGGTTTTGTGACACAATTTGTAGCCCGTTTCATTGTAACTAGTAGGTCAATAGCCAATCAGCATTGAGCATTGCAGCTGTTGCCATGGTAGTTACAGTAATTGGACACCTACAACGATAGCAAAAGTTTTATGAAATGGGGCCCTGGTTGGTGTTTGACTTCTAAACACAGGGCCCCTGAGTTAGAAACCGGTTGATGCCCCAGCATTTTTGTTTGTCTTTCAGCCATATATTTTAATCTGCATTAATTGCTACTCAGGAGTATATGTGTGTGAAGCAATAAGTGCGTGTGTGGACAAATTCTTTCATATTTTTTTTGCCAGATTTAAATTTGTTTTACTTGTCCATTTAGAAATATTTTGTTTGCCTTGAAAGTAATCTCTCAGGTTATCTCATTATCTTCAGGTACATACATGTATTATGCATGTAAGGTGATGGTGTGTTTTGGGTTATTCGTACTGATGAGAGAATTAACAATTTAATCCTGTCATTTTAAGTTGAAATAATCAGTATTTTTGAGGCTACTACATGCATTTTGAAAACGTATGATCCCGATTGAATTAATACCAAATTTACATGTGCATGTAATTACTGTATATCAAGTGCCGAGCCCTGGTTTTACACATTGGGGAAGGCACCATTCATCTGTTCTTGATATGCATGTACATGTATGTAGTGACCGGCTATAGCAAAACCCTGCACTTGTCGGTAAAAATCAAAATGTAGATTTTCAAACCATTAGAAAGGCCTCATCACAAGCTTTCATTTTATGAATTGTTCTAACAAATTGGTTAATAATTGGCGAAGATATGATTGTTTCAATTTTACAATCATAAGTCTTTTCCACACATTATGTGAATTTAAACTGCCAATTTCTTTAAAACATGAATTACCGACAAGTGCAGGGTTTTGCTATAGCCAGTCACATATTATAAATGTAAGAACTATGTGTATCAGTCGTGTATTAGCAAGTTACATGTACATGTATCTTATGTGTGGCCTGTTACCAAGAAACCATTATAAAGTTGCCAAATGTATTTACATGTAAAAAGCTGAGACAATTTAGAAAGTAGCTGACTTTGTCAATTTAATACAGTGTCTATAGCTATGTTGCTTGTTGAGCTGCTTCCTAAAGCTTTTTGTATTACAAAATATGTGCAATTTGATTGAAATCACGACGACATGTTATTTTTTAATTCAAAAGCATAAACTTTTAAGCATTTAAAAAAATAGAATTATTAATACAGAATCATGTATTTTTCTATGAATATTTTTAGTGAACCAATACATAAATTATTCAATTGCATGAACAATTTTCTATCTCTGTTTTTAATTTCTATTTTAAAAATAAAATCATGGAAAATAGAAAACTAGTTATTAAATTTCTTATTAATGTTAGAAATGTAATTTCTCAAAATATTAATGTTTTTTAATTGAAGTACAATTATGTGCCTGTACAGGCCTAGTGAATCTACATTGTACATGTAGATTGAATGTGCAGTGCTGTTTATCCTGTAGTTCATATTACACTATTCTGAAAATGTGTATAAATTTACATATATTTATAGTAGATCATGTGAATTGATAGATAGTTGTTTATGAAATGCTTTTAATATCTACAGTAACGCATGAAATCTTGTTAGGGATCTTGTCGATCAAAAACGCAGCGGCTTTCCCTGGCTTTACTGAAATAAAGGCTTTCTGCCTCACTGACTTTATGTACAAATACATCAGTTTCGTATAAAGTCAGCGAGGCACAAAGTGATAACAATAACCCGGATGTCGTGCCCTTTTCAGAAAAACCGCACCATTTATAGTATGCCTTCAGTTTTCTGGCCCCCGCATTTCGTGCTTTTACCAGAAAGCCTTTCTTTCAGGAAAGCCAGGGAAAGCCACGGCATTTTTGATAGACAAGATCCCTTATACATAGAACAATTTCAGATTAATTGATTTAATATAGCTATGTTTATTTATTTATTTATTTATTTATTTATTTCCTCTCATAGGGTGGATGGCCCTTTCAGCGCAGCTGATTTTCAAAGGGGTCCACAAACATAAAAATAACAATAAAATATACAGTGAATTATGCAATACAATAAATGCAAGAAATAAGGCAATGAATTATGTACATATAGTTACAACAAGTTACAGCTAGCAAATAAATGTACTAAACAAACAAACTAAAAAGACGGTTAATTGCAGAAATTCAACTTGAACGACAACAAACATACGAGTAAAACTTTAAAACCAATGACATAATACAAAAACATCAAGATAAACAAAAAATAAAAAACAAACAAAGAAACAAAAACAAAAAACTAAACAAAACTAAGGGGTTTGTATAATATTTATCACGTTAAAAGTATAAAAAAAAAAAAAAAAAAAAAAAAAAAAAAAAAAAAAAAAAAGGCATGTATAACTATGACATAACCAAAAGATATCAAATTAAAGGTAAAAAAGGGCAAGACAAGTTCAGTCTGCAATTTCATTCAAATTAATGGTGCGAACAAAGGTAGTCAGTGTATTTAAGGTTCGCGTTTCATAGGAGAGACAATTGAATAATTTGGAACTATGATAAAAGAAACTTCTTCTTAAAAACTCGGTCTTAGGTTTTGGAAGCTGAATTTTATAATCGGCATTTCTTAAGTTGTGAGGATTATGTCGAAATTCAACTCGTGAAGATAAGTAATTTGGAGTTAAGTCATGCATTATTTTGAATAACATGATTAAATTTCCTCTTTCCCATCTATCAACAATTGGGACTACTTTTGCTTGTTGGTAGATTTCGCGAGTTCTTTGCTCAAAATGTGTCTTAAACATACATGGTAGTTTGTGAAAACAAAATGTTGTTAATGAAAATACATTTAGAGGTGTAGTTTTTCAGATTGATATGTATTTGTCAACAAATCATGAATGTATTTAATATCCAATTCAACATGCCTTTTTATACAACAGTTGATTAATATATATGTAGGATACAAATATTAGTAACCTTCAACAATCTGTAGCATTTGTAATTATGTGTTCAACATTTTCTTTTTAAGAGCAATATGTTAGCCAGGCTCAGCTTTCTAGCTCATGATTTTTGTTTCCAGATGTTTTATTTTGGTGCTACATGTACTTTTATCCCTGTTTAATATGGTGGTTTTCTCTGTGAAGAATTTGTTCAACTTGCATTCACTTCTCAGTCTTTCAGTAGAAAAGATTATTGTGCATTTGATGTTATGAAACATGATTTTTAGAAGAACCCAATAAAACATGATTATCATCATCATCATCACCATCACCATCATTTTCACCTTCACCATCACCATCATCAACATCATCATTATCATCATCACCATTACCATCATCACCATCACCATCATCACCACCACCATTATCACCACCACCATCATTACCATCATCACTACCATCACCATTACCATCACCATCATCATCATCATCATTATCATTATAAATAAACAGTGATATTGTATAATGAATACCTAAAACTAACATTATTTACTCTACAATCTTGCTAGTCCAAGTCTATTTTTGTAAAGGTAATCTTGGAATATATCTTGACTCTACCACTTTTTGAGTTGGATGATTTTATTGCAAGGCCTTTGTTTGTTTTTAAACATCAAAACTATTATAAATGTGTAGTTATTGTAAGTTCTTTTTTGTCTTCCTCCTTATTCATAAATCCTTGTAGTGGTAGTAGTTTTCATGGTCAGTATTAATGTGTTTTTGTTACTTTTTGACGGGCGAGGAGAGCCTATATCAGGAACTTTGAGTCCTTTTAATAGCAATCCTATGGCATTAGTCGATAAGTTTCATTCTTTTGTAATTGTATAATTACATGTATGTTACTGTTCTTTTGGAAATAAAACAAGGGTTTTCCAGTCCATTTACAAACTTTTGTCATTCAATTTTATAAATTTTTACTTCAATTCGTCCCAAGGAAGCTGGAATGTGCTAATTCAAATTCGTCGGTCACAGGTGAAATTTGAATTGTAATTGACAAAAATGTGTGTACTTTTTGAGAAATTAGCACACAGTAGGCTTCACGTGACGAAATTGGAGTACAATTTTATAAAAATTGAATGTCAAAAGTTTGAAAACGGACGGGAAAACCTATAAATTGGGGAAACTGTTGATATGCAAATAGGCCAGTGCAGTTGTATTTAATACAGGGTACATTATTGCTATTTTTGCAGCTCTATAAGAGATATTATGTCATGGAGAATGGACTGAAATAAAAGCAATTTATTGATGCTCAAATAATCATGTCTTTGACATTTGCACACAAATGTAATTTGTATTGCTTTAAATCATTATTTTGTATAAAATTCATTATATAATAGAGTACCACATTTTTGTGACGTCACAGCTATTCATTGCCCTTGGGGTATGGTTCTAAACAATGTCAGACAAGCAATGAATTGGTGATCTAGTGGTTGCTAAGAAGGTTATTTACTAGCTCCAACCCAGTATTTAAACTTTAAAGGGACAGTACAGACGTACAGTTTTGGTCAAACTGAATTTTAGTAGCCAAAACCTGCACCATAAAATTAAAAAATAATAGTTAAAAGCCTGTTATCATTTAAAAAGAGCCATTAAAACACAAGAGGGCGCTCTCTAAAAATTGATTTCAGGCATTTTTGGTAAAAAATTGTGCATGCGATGTTTCAAAATTTAAATAATGATTAAATAGAGAGTTCATCAACAACTTATTTAAAAACCTCTTTTGTAAATTATCCTAAAGGTGTAAGCATTTTGTTCCCCCCTTTCATCGAAGAAAATATGGAATCCCACATTTATTTTGATAGGATATATTTCTGTCATTAAAATTGTATGCTCTTTCAAATTATGTTACTTGGTTTTTCTTTTCCTCACAAACAAAAATTATTTCTTGAAGTGCCCTCTATACCAAAACTCGACTATCCCTTTAAAGAACAAGAGCCCCAGGGGGGCACGACGCTCACCTGAGGTCAATCAATTCACATCTGGCGCATGTTCTCTCTGGCACCCTCAGAAGATATGAAATTAGTTGAAATCATGCCAAAATCTATAATGTGATGTACTATTTAATCAATAACTTTTGATCCCCTGTACCTAACATTATGATTTACCATAATGTTTGGGTGAATCATAAAAAAAGACAGACACACATATAAGACAAAGCTTAACACATTTCACCAGCCACTGACCACTTCAGCATATTAACCCCACTCACATAGGGACCCTATGGGGCCATTCTGCGATGGCCTGTCATACTTCTGGATCTTGAGAAGAAGATATTTAAAATTAACATATTTTTTACACTTGGTGCCCTCCCCCAGGGCCCCCCTGAGGGCCACGCCCACCATTTTAGCAACTTCAATTCCTCTACCCCTAAGGATGATTCCTGCCATGTTTGGTTGGAATCTAATCATTGGTTCTGGAGAAGAAGATGAAAATGTATATTTCCTATGGTAGGGCCCCAAAAAAAACTGTTACGCCCACAGGGCCCTTGTGGGGCCACCCACAAAAATCTTGTGAACAACTTTCATTCTTCATCAATAGAGGCATCTACATATGAAATATCAGGTCTGTCATACTTCTGGATCTTGAGAAGAAGATGTTTAAAATTTACATATTTTTTACACTTGGTGCCCTCCTCCAGGGCCCCCCTGGGGGCCACGCCCACCATTTTAGCAACTTTGGTTCCTCTACCCCTAAAGATGATTCCTGCCATGTTTGGTTGGAATCTAATCATTGATTCTGGAGAAGAAGATGAAAATGTATATTTCCTATGGTAGGGCCCCCAAAAAAACTGTTACGCCCACAGGGCCCTTATGGGACCACCCACAAAAATCTTGTGAACAACTTTCATTCTTCATCAATAGAGGCATCTAAATATGAAATATCAGGTCTGTCATACTTCTGGATCTTGAGAAGAAGATGTTTAAAATTTACATATTTTTTACATTTGGTGCCCTCCCCCAGGGCCCCCCTGGGGGCCACGCCCACCATTTTAGCAACTTTGGTTCCTCTACCCCTAAATATGATTCCTGCCAAGTTTGGTTGGAATCCGATCATTGGTTCTGGAGAAGAAGATGAAAATGTAAAAAGTTTTCGGACGACGGACGACGCACGACGGACGACGGACGACGGACGAAAAGCGATCACAATAGCTCACTTGAGCCTTTGGCTCAGGTGAGCTAAAAAGCCCAAATTAAAGGGCAAGTTGTTTAGGACCATTCCTATGTTATACCAAAAGGGTGTGATGTTATCACTTTGAAACTCTATTGTTACGATTATTCATAAACAAACTTAGTATTTAAATTACTTAATACTACAAATAAAGTTCTGTAAAGCCCACCGCATACTACACGATCAGAGTCCGATCCGACGAACAACTGAGTATCTGAACTAATGCCATGCGCGCGTATTACATGGATGGAGTATTGTTCAGATACTGTATCGTTCATCGGATCAGGTCGGATCGTGTAGTGTGCGGTGGGCTTAAGAGATTAGAAGTGTACACCAGTTTTCCCCAAAGCAATGAAATCAAATATAAGAAAGATAATCTACATCCACACGATAAAATACTGTAGACAATTACTTTTTTAATCATGATACAATAGTCAATTATGCATACAAAAACATGATACAACTTTATACTTCACATACAGTCCAATAGAGTCAACACACAATTCCTGATATGTTTCCAAGTTCCCGATGACAATGGAATTTGAACCACACAATATAAAGAGATCAATACTTTTTTAATCACGATACAATTTTACTTATTACTTTACATTGTATCTGTGGACAGCGGGCACAAATTGATAACAAAATATATGTGCACATGATTTATGTGATTTCTTTTTAGTAATACATCCAAAAATATCTAAGTGTCTTAATTTTTAATACACATGATCATCTACATAGACAGTGTATATTCATACGTACAAACTACAAAGTAGACTGTCTGCGTTACAAGTTATATATGTACATCATGCAATATATATGTATATGTACTGTAAAAAAAATACATATTTGGCCAAACATGATTATTGCTGTTGATAATCTGAATACACTGTATGTAACACAAAATAGGGCAACATCTTGCTCTGAATAAAACTTTTTGGTGAAAAATGAAATATATACAAGTATATTGAATAATCTGGATTATCATATATAACCATATTATATGCTTTAACAAATATATGAACAGTAATATGATGGGAGCAGGCCCGTAGCCAAGATTTTTCAAGAGGGGGTGCGTAATTTACAAAAATGAGACTGAGACCATCAATCGTGGCCGAGACAACTGGTTGAGTTGTGTAAGCGGGGAGGGGAGGTGATCATCGCCCCCTTCCTGAATTTGGGGGGGGGGGGTGCATGGGGGATGCATAACCAACCCCCCCCCCCCCCCTGGCTATGGGCCTTGGGAGGATACTACTAGTACAGAAATACAACAATAAATCTAGCAGTAGTACTGTAGTACTTGTTAATTGGTCTGTAATACTGCGGTAGTACAGCAGTACTACTGCAGTACAATACCGTGGGTACTTCAGGTACCACATACTGCGGTACTACTGCGGTACTTCTGCGGTAATACTGTGGGTACTTCAGGTACCACATATATACTGCGGTACTACTGCGGTAATACTGTGGGTACTTCAGGTACCACATATATACTGCGGTACTACTGCGGTACTTCTGCGGTAATACTGTGGGTACTTCAGGTACCACAGATATACTGCGGTACTACTGCGATACTTCTGCGGTAATACCGTGGGTACTTCAGGTACCACATATATACTGTGGTACTACTGCGGTAATACTGTGGGTACTTCAGGTACCACATATATACTGCGGTACTACTGCGGTACTTCTGCGGTAATACTGTGGGTACTTCAGGTACCACATATATACTGCGGTACTACTGCGGTACTTCTGCGGTAATACTGTGGGTATTTCAGGTACCACATATATACTGCGGTACTACTGCAGTAACTTGAGGTACTTTTTTTACATGGGAACAAAGACCCTTTCATGAAATGGGCCCCAGTATAAGTAAAGGTACTAGTGAACTTTGTTGTGTGCAATAAACTATTACAGTAGGAACAATTCATACATTACATGTAGTTTTATTGTCTATGTGTGCACATGTCATAGAGAACAGATTACGAATTGAGCTGAGATGGGAGCAGCTCATTGCAAAATCAAGCCGAGTGCTTTGTAAATTTAACCAAATAATGCTGGTTTAAGCTGGAATGCATTCAGTATACAATTACAATTACAATTACCTACTATAACAAAGGTAACGTCATGTACATGTACATGTGTATTAAATTAACGATAAACGATTTGACTATAGCTGCATCAATACAAACGAACAAACCAGGTGCTACAGAATAAAGCACCTGCCCAAGGCAAGTGAAAGCCAGCTTACTTCTAGATGAGAATCAAATAAAAATTAATTACATTCTACTTTTGTAGCTGAACAGAAATATAAGTTGCCCAATTGGGCAACTGTTTAAACCAGACCATTTACAAAATTTTACTTGCCCGACATAACCTTTTACTTGCCTCGGACAAGCGGGCAAATGCTGGTGTCGAGCCCTGTGTATACACACATTGTGAAGAAGTTATACAAAAATAGTTACTCATTTGATTTGTGCTGTACAATCAAGGTGCAGAATAATGAATCATCATTACAAACATGTAAAACACCTTTTTTTTCCTACTGAAATACAAATGGATCATTCCATGATTTGTGCTAACAAAGTATAACAATTTCCTTGATCCCTATTCAATTAATCACATGATTGATCACATGATTGGCAAAACTTCACTGAAAAAAATTTCATCAATATGATAAAGATCCCACAATACGTAACTATTGTCATGCCAAGATAATATTTCTAAAAAAATACTAGGTATTAACATTTATATTCTACATGTACAATGTACATGTATGATAACTTGCTTCACAGAATTTCAATTCACATGATCAAACGTCTTGACAATCTTGAAATAAATTGAAGATAATAATTGATAGTCTGTTTCATCTATCGATCCACTTAGAATTTCATAAATCATTCCTGTTCCATTATAACTAGCTGAACATTCCTACAAAGGATTTCATGATTCCATGATTAGCGCAAATAAAGTTAAACAATTCCTTGATCCATATTAATCAATCACATGATTGGCATAGCTCAACTAAAAGCAGTAATTCTGGGGGTGTATTCTGAAAACGATTTAAGCTAAAAATTTATTGTATCTACGTCACTAAAATATTTTAGCCAAATCGGTATTCTGAAACTATAGTTAAGGAATAGGGATTTGCTAAAATATATTCTAGTGACGTAGATACATGTATGACGTAGATACAATAAATTTTAACTTAAAATTGTTTTCAGAATACACCCCCTGTTAATTAATTCTGTAATGCCAAGATAACATTTCTCCTAAAACATGCAATTGGTAAATTTCTATTCTACATGTATGATAACTTTCTACACATATTTTAAATTTACATCATTAAACTTCCTGAAAGTTTTGCAATAGCTCATTGAATATATATAATAGTCTGCTTCATATATCATTCCATGACACATGATATCTAATTGAAAATTCGTATAAAGAATTCAGTGTACATGATTAATCTGCTGAAAAATGGAAATTAAAGGGATAGTTGAGTTTTGGTAAAGAGAGTACGGTTTTGGTCAAACTGAGTTTTAGTAACCAAAACCTGCACAATTACATTATAAACTAATAGAACTAACTCAACAATGCTCGAAAGGAATGAAAGTTTATTCTGTCATTAAAATTGTATGCTCTTCTAAATTTGACACTCAGTTTTTCATTATCTTACAAAAAAAATCATTTTGTAGCGCCCCCTATACAAAACTCAACTATCCCTTTAATAAACAATCAGACATTGTACATTCTGTCATCACACAAATATTACTTGGCATAATTAATGAATCTTCTCAAAAGAGGAAGATACAAATGTAACTGATCATAAACAATTCCTCTTCTATGAAATCTATACATTCCTAAACAGAATTTCACTTGCATTCACTTGCACTACTGCTTTTACAATTTGTATGTCAAGCAAATTGAACTTAAATCTTATGGAAGCAGGTAATTATTCATACTTCTATTACCTCATCACTTGTATTGCCTCATTTGCCTTTCATACTTTACCAGAGAACCCAGTCAATTAGTGATCCAACTTGGCCTGCCATAGATTGCAGTCGGCAGGTCTTGACTTTCCAACCCAGTTTACAGCTTTTCACTCATGTATAGAGCCCTGCTGGCTTTCCATACTTTGAGAGAACCTCATCAATGAAGTTATTCCACTTGGCTTGCCATAGTTCACGGGCGACCACCTTCTCAGTGTTGGACATTGCACTAAACCTAAATCATAGGGAAACAACAGACAAAATTGAAAATTATCTCCATAGGCCTTAGCCCCCCTGGAGTGGGGTGGGGGGGGGGGGGGGGGGGGGGGGCACAGCCCCCTGGAGTTTTGAAAACGGTCATATTCAGCAAAAGGCACCATATATTCAGGCAAAAGCAGGTCGTATTCAGGCAAATTCATATCATATTCTGACAAACTCAAATCATATTCGGGTGAAAGCATGTTATATTCTGGCAAAATCATGAGTCATATTCGGGCAAAATAAAGTCATAATTCAGAAAAGTCATCGGGCAAAAGACCCCCCTTCACCCCCCCTTCACCCCCCCCCCCCCCCCCCCCCACTTGGAAAAAATGTGCTCCTATGCCCATGGCTATCTCCAGTATAATCATCACCTCCCCCATTAAATGAAAATACAAAGATTTTTGTCAGTGTCTCTTCCGATATTAAAAATTTGCTTTGAAGATAGTGTCCTCTTTTTGCTGGACTCTCCAAGTACAGTCAAACATTCTATAAAACACAAGGATATTACACGTGCATGCAGCCAGATGCTAGATTAACACTTTGTCCGCTGTGCAGTAGATCCCGCCGTCGCCAGATTATTGTAGGCACGCACGCGCTCGCGTGCACGCGCTGCACGCATCGTATACTATTGTATGCGCGCGCGCGCGCCGCACGCATCGTTGTCTGTGACTAGAGTCGAACAAAGCGGGCCGCTGTTTGTGACTTGAGTCAAACAAAGTGCTCAAAGAGTTAATTAAATGGTCGAAGCGACCGTTTAAAATGTTGGGCTCTAAAAACCAATGTTATTCCACTAAAAGATATTTTAAAGTGCTAATCTTCTAAGACTACAACTGTAGTTCTTCAATAGTATTTCCTTTCATATAAGACAATAAACTTGCAACTTCTTAGGCTTGCAAAATGTTTAGATCTTTAGATCTAACTTACCCGTTAGTCTTGAGAGCGAGCTGCTACACAAACTTCAGCCCAACAATTCCCTTCAACGCTATGAAGTAGTCATGTGACAGTTGGGCCCACCCCCAAAATTATGATACATCGAGTTTTGTTTGGCTATTCATAATTATTCTTGTTAAAAAATATCCAACTTACTCGATAGGGTTAAGAGTGAGCTGCTTTTAATAACTTCAGCCCAACATTCCCTTGAAAGCCATGAGGTAGTCTTGTGACAGTAGCATCAGCCCCCCCCCCCTCCCCCCCCCCCCAAAGAAAAAATGATATCTTAATGTTTGTTTGAGTATTCATAACTCCATAACTATTTGTGACCGGCTATAGCAAAATCCGGCACTTGTTGGTAAAATCAAAATGTAGATTTTCATACCATTACAAACGCCTCATCACAAGCTTCCACTTGATGCTTTGCTCTAATTAATTGGTCCATAATTAACAAAGATATGATTGTTTCAATTTTACAATCATAGGTCTTTTACTCATATTGTGTGAACTTAAATGCCCATTTCTTCAAAACATGAATTACCGACAAGTGCCAGGTTTTGCTATAGCCGGTCACATTTTGTTTTATGATATCAAACTTACTCGATAGTGTTGAGTGCCAGCTGCTTCAACAACTTCAGCCCCACGTTCTTGCCCGACATGCCCATGAACGCCATGTAGTAGTCATGTGACAGGGGCAGCGCCCCCCAGACCCCGGGGTCGTCCGAGCTCACTACGATGGGGTAGTCGTCGGCAATGAGGTGGGTGCCCATGTGATCTCGGAGGTCGTGCACGAGACCGAGAACCTGTGGGAAAAAAAAAATGAAATGAAATGAAATGAAATTGATTTATTTACCAAACAACAACATCGTTAACAAAAAACATGTACTGTATATACATCACAAAATAGTCCAAAGTAATAGAACTTCATAGTTGGTAAAAAAAGAACTAGTAATTGCCAAGCACGCTAGTCGAAGCCAGTCCTTTCACAATATTATCATACAAATAATACAATATTAATACAATAGCATAATACAATATTACAATATGCCAATGTGACAATTAACCCATTAATTACCTACAGGAACCTGGTGGGTCCTGCAGTAACTCCATGGGGATTGCAAAATATAATACAGAACAGGTCAAAGTCATACATTTAGGGTGTTTGATGATTGCGTACCCATGACCAATCCTTGATGTGTTTAGCATGATTCTGTCAGAATATTTTCCCAATTTCATATTTTACTGACATATTATGACATTGAAATGTTAATATCTCTTTAATACCCGATTTGATATAGGGTTGATCTCAATTGCAATGTTTCTTTCCTTAACATCGGCCATAACTTTAGGGTGTTTGATGATTGCGTACCAATGACCGATCCTTGATGTGTTTCGCATGGTTATCTCAGAATATTTTCCCGATTTCATATTTTACTGACATCATTATGACACTGAAATGTTAATAGCTCTTTAATACCTGATTTGAAATAGGGTTGATCTCAATCGGGATATTTCGTTCCTTGACAGCGCCATAACTTTAGGGTGTTTGTTGATAGCGTATCCATGACCGATCCTTGACGTATTCAGCAGGATTGCATCAATCAGGTTTTGATCCACCATTGTACCCTCCCAATCTTGATGAGAAGAAGCAGTAGGATGGTTGATAAAAAAGCAGAATATAAAATCAATAAAAAGCATAATATAATCAATAAAACATACATGACATTTGACCTCATGACCCCAAAATCTAATCAGTTCATAGGCACCCCAAGATACATACCGTATTTGCCGGTGTATAAACCGCACCTGTGTATTAACCGCACCCCCAACTTTGGGATGTCGTTGAAAGGGGAAAAACAATTTTTTTCTAGATGATAAAACTGCTGGGAATCTTACTCCACATAAATTGATATTATATTATAGCCATATGTGATATTGTCATGAAATATGTTTCTCTATCTGTGTACCCCCAACTTTCTAAACAAAAATTAAAAATACTTACATCACTGGTCTAGGGCATATCAAGGGCTTAATGTCAATTGTAGCTTTCATCATCATATACATTTGTTCACATACAAAATAGTGGTTAGTACAAAAATTGCACACATTGAGCAATAACACTGGTGCTCATAAATATTCATATTCATATTCATGAATATTCATAAGCACTTATACTCATTAAATATAATGCAATTTTCTAAATTAACTAACAACTATTTTCAATTATGAGCAAAATTTATAACCACTGGTTAGATAATTGCATATATAATGAGTACTGCTGCTCACGAATGTATGAATATTCATTAACAGCAGTATTTGCTCAATAAACTTGCAATTTTTATATCTGTAACCAATATTTTGTGTGTGAGAAAAAGGTATATGTTGCTGAATGCAAAAACAGACAGCAAGCTCTTGTCATGCCCTAGACCAGCGTAATATGCATTGAACATTACTACAGGGTGTCCCAAAAAAAATTCTAAAAAAATATATATATATATATATATATATAATGCAAGAAATAATCATAAATGATTGAGAAGGAAGAATAATAGGCGTAGCTTAATAAGCATTGTTCCTCCCTTTAATCCTCCAAATGAAAAAAGGCACTGGTCGAAAAATTGGTCTCCGCCAGGACTCGAACCCGGGTCTTCAGCTTGGAACGCTGACGCCTTAACCACTAGGCCACGGGGACCCTGTGATTGAAGACAGATCCAAATTCAGGTCATTGGCAAGCCAATCTCTCGGCCCTTTGTACTCAATTAATTCATGGGGAAGGAGTTACAAACAATGCAAGCCGCCTGTACTTCAGCTGGATCACAAAGGAGTGATTCAAGTATTAGTTAGAACATATATATATAAGCGAGAAGTGAACTAATACATACAGCTTTGGTTTCTTCCAATATTTAAATAATGCAAGAAATAATCATAAATGATTGAGAAGGAAGAATAATAGGCGTAGCTTAATAAGCATTAAAAAAGGCACTGTATGTATTAGTTCACTTCTCGCTTATATATATATATATATATATATATATTTTTTGCTGTACCTGTGTATAATGCGCACCCCCGACTTTGAAAATTATATTTTATAGTTAGTGCACGTTCAGATGACAGGAATTATGAACTTATCAGTAACAGTAAGCGAAAATTCCAGCGTTTTGTTTCCCTTTAAAGGGACTTAGTAACATTGTCCAAATCCTCAAATCCAATTGGAATTCTAGCGGTTCCCTCATACCTTGTTGTATTCGTATTAACAAAAAAATCATGGGACAGGTTTCGGTTTTTTCAAATTTCCCTTTCGTTAAAAGATATTTACGATTGAAGTGTTCAGATGTTAACTAATCCAACGGATCGCGAATACCGTGTACAAAGTGAGTGCAATGAGTTTGTGAACATCACTTTGCATTTTGCTCATTACTCGGCCATATAACGTCCATTTGACTTGAAATTTTCACACAATACTCTGTGGACATATCAGATAAAAACAATATACATTGTATCAACTATTCATCACTTTTTGCACATGTCAACAAAGTTACTAGATCCCTTTAATAAAAACAAATTCTT